>PVKC010001430.1:0-38701 GCA_004027635.1 Crocidura indochinensis
ATGATGTTCATGACTGTTGATTTTTCCTGGACATTTTCTTCCTGTGTCTCTGGGACTCCAATGATTCTTAGGTTGTTTCTGTTGATCTTATCATAGACTTCTATTTTCATCTGTTCCCATTCTTTGTCTATTTTTTCCACTTTCTGTTCGTTTGTTTTAAGTTTTTTTCCCAATCTCTCCCGCTGTATGGAGTTGTTATGTATCTCATCTTCTAAAGCACCAATTCTATTCTCAGCTTCTTCTACCCTGGTGTTGAGGTTATCCATTTTTTCATTCAGTTCATTTACTGAGTTTTTCAGGCCTGTTAGTTGACATGTTATTTCAGTTTGGAGTTTTGTGATTTCTGTCATCATATTTTCTTGATTATTATTAGTGTTCTGTTCAAGTCGGTCCATGGTTTGTTTGAGTTCTTTCAGCATCTTCCATATTGCTTTTCTAAAGTCCTTATCTGAGAGATTGATTAGTTCGTTGGTCGTTGTCTGGTCATCAGAATTATCATCCTCGTTCTCTATGTCTGACGCTGGCCTGCGTTGTTTGCCCATTGTCACACTTGTATTGTGTGTTTTTCTACGTGTTGCGGTAGTGTTCATTGTCTAGATGATGTGCGTAGCCACACTCCTCTGGTTCCGCCCTTTCTGGGTGTGTCGATTTGCCTACAAGGTAGTGGAGTCCTCCGTGAATGAGGCCTCTCAAAGGATCAATTCTTGGGCTTTTCTTTGTAGTTGGCCACCCTAGGCAGGCGTGGATTTGCAGAGGTTCCCAGCCTGATGTCACGAGTAGGGGAACCTTGCTTTTTCACAGTACTTGAGTATAGCCGGTTTTCATTGTAATGCATGCTCCTGGGCTTTCCTGCCGTGCAATGGAACTCTGGGAGAGCGAGTTCTTTTTTTTTTTTTGAGCCAAGATGGCTCACTCCCACGAGTTCAGAGGACAGCAAACGAAAAATACACACAAAGAGAAGACAAACTCACAGTTCTTTGTAGTTGGCCACCCTAGGCAGGCGTGGATTCGCAGAGGTTCCCAGCCTGATGTCACGAGTAGGGGAACCTTGCTTTTTCACAGTACTTGAGTATAGCCGGTTTTCATTGTAATGGCATGCTCCTGGGCTTTCCTGCCCTGCAATCTTTTGTAAATTCTTAATTTATGTACATATATGTAAACTTGTGTCTTATGAGATTTTATAAAGTATAAAGATATAATGAATGATTCAATATTGAAGGAAGCATTACAGATCAAATCTGCATCTTATATGAAGTGACGCAATATTAACTCTCAGGAAAGTGCGAAAAGCTGAAGGTGTACATTATAATTCAAAATAAACTGTTAAAAAGTAATTGAGAATGACTGAAGAATCAAGGAATACATAAATGGTTTTCTTAAATTGGTTTATAAAACATTTGATAGAATACTATTTCATTATAGTTTTCTATTCTGAATACTCTCATGAACCTTAAAAAGTACATCTGAGTGCTCACTTTGGCCGTACATATACTAAAATTGGAACGATACAGAGAAGATTAGCATGGCCCCTGAACAAGGATGACACACAAATTTGTGAAGTGATCCATATTAAAAAATAAAAAGATAGGAAAAAAAAGAAAAAGAAGTGCATCTGAAAGACTTAAGATGAGTGCTGTTCACTTTAATGCCAAGAAAGATTATTCTCAATAAAAACTTGTGTGGTGGAGCTAAAATAACTGTGGTTCAGGATTGGGGTTTTAACTGAAACCATCTGTTTTTTTCCCATGAAAATCTTTTGACCTTATTTTCCTGTCCCATATTTAGTGTACCCCTGTGAAATAATTTATTTCTCATCTTTATTTTCATTAACACACAAAGAGAAGATCTAAAAGCTTATGGTGAGGAAATTTATGGGTATCAGTGGTAAAATAAACAAATTTAAACTATGACACATTGCACTATCTTTTGCTTTTAATACAAATAGAAAGAAATAATTATGAACATTATTTTAACTTCTTATCATATCTTAGTAAAATATTGTGATCTCACCTGTAAGATATATGAATGATAAATAACGTATGCATATTTATTTTTGCTTATATTTTTAATATTTCTATTTTCATATATTCATATTTCTATTTGCATATAAATTTATCTGGTATATATTTTCAAATATATTTCATGTCTATTTCTACTCAAAGTAAAGCAAAAAATGTTGCTATTTGTTTTCATCTTGGATAGATGGCAAGCTTGGCTTTATATCATGAAAGTTGGAAATGTAAATTATCTCTTGAGTTTTAGTGTACCTAAAATATTTTTCTCTTATGAATTTAGAGAGGAAGAGAGATTAGAAGTGTTAAAGAAAGTCTAAATTGGGGCTGGAAAAGTGGCACAAGTGGTAAGATGCCTGCCTTGTGCACACTAGCCTAGGATGGACCAAGGTTGGATCCCCTGACATCCCATATGGTTCCCCCAGCAAGAAATGATTTCTGAGCACAAAGCCACAAGTAACCCCTGAGCATCACTGGGTGTGGTTGAAAAAACAAAAAATAAAAAAATGAAAATAAATAAATAAATAAAGTCTAAATTAAGATCCTGAGCAGAATGATGACTGTGAAATGAAATTACAACATTTAAAAAACCTCCAATTCCATCATATTCCTTGTTATTATTTGTGGTCTTTAGCAGTTGTTACCTATAACCATTTTCTGATGCTTAAAATAAGATATGATAGAATCCATGAAGGGATTCTATAAAGGGATTGTATGACTGAAACTCAATAATTAATAAATTTGTACTGTAAAAAAATGAAAACCCTGTTTTATTAGCAAACTTGCAACTCTGGTATTTAAATAAGCTAAAAAAAACAGTGATGTAAAAATATATGATAGACTCAATGCCTTAGGCTCAATGTAGGTTTTATATCAAACAATTCACTTATGACACTCAAAAGCAATGCCCAGACCAACATAGGCTATCTATAAATGTTAGTTGTTATTATCATTATGTTCCTGTGCATTTTACTTTTTTCATCTCAATAACTTTCTTTTTGGTATTTTCATAAAAAGTTAGTCATTTTCAATTTGTCTTCCCAAGTATCCATTAATAATGCAAATAGACAGTTTTGTGTTTTTTAGTAAGCTACTCCAAATTCCCATGGTTATCTTGTCTCAAAGATGGGTAAATATTGTCTGGTTGAATTTCTTCTAAACTTTAGCTGGTAGCCTCAAACATCACAGTCATTTATAAAAATAAAAGAAAATGCTCTTCTTTCCTCTCTGCTGAGCCGATCTACGGACCGGGAACCCTGTCCCTCGGTAAGATGGTCTCACCTGACCCATGTGGGACTGATCGAGCAGTGTGATTGGGGATCCCAGAAACATAAAGACCACCACTGGCCATGCTCTGCCTCTTCTTTCCTCTCTGCTGAGCCGATCTACGGACCAGGACCCCTGTCCCTCGGTAAGATGGTCTCACCCGACCCATGTGGGACTGATCGAGCCGTGTGATTGGGGATCCCAGAAACATAAAGACTACCACCGGCCATGCTCTGCCTCTTCTCTCCTCTCTGCTGAGCCGATCTACGGACTGTAACTTCTCCAGGCCCCGTACCTACTTTGAAACCCCTGAATTCCATACCGGCAAGGGGACTTAGGTGAATTCTGTTTATGGGTGATTGTCCTCCCACTGTAACTTTACCTTGTCCTCTCTCTTTACATCTTTGTTCTCATAATTAAAAATAAAAATTAAAAAAAAAATAAAAGAAAATGTATTTTTTCTAATAATATTTTATTAAAACACCGTGATTACAAACATAATTGTAGTCATGACAAGAACACTTCCCTTCACCCAGGCAACCTTCCCATTATCAATACTCCCATCTCCTTCCTCCTCCACCCACCACCTGTATTAGAGACAGGCTTTCTACATCTCCCTCACTCATTGCCATTGTTATGATAATTCTCAGCATGGTTATTTCTCTAACTCTACTCATCACTCTTTGTGGTGAGCTTCATATCTTGAGCTGGTCCTTCCTGTCCTCAACTCCGGGAATTATTTTAATATCTTTAATTTTTCTTAGAATCCATAGAAGAGTGAGGCTATTCTGTGTCTGTCTCTCCCACTGACTAATTTTACTCAGCATAATAGATTCCATGTACATCCTGACAAACAGGATCCAATGCCTCAGAAAGAAGGTCATTCACCACGACCAAGTAGGTTTCATCCCAGGAATGCAAGGATGGTTTAACATCTATAAATCAACCAACATAATATACCATATCAACAACAAAAAAATAAAAACCATATGATAATATCAATAGATGTAGAGAAAGCATTTGATAAGGAAGGTCCAACATCCACTCTGATCTAAAAACCTCTCATCAAGATGGAAATGAAAGGAACTTTTCTCAATATAGTAGAGGCAATCTACCACAAGTCAATGGCAAATATTATTCTCAATGGAGATCAACTAAAAGCCTTTCCTCTAAAATCTGGTACGTGACAAGGCTACCTTCTCTCACCACTACTATTCAACATAGTGCTTGAATTTCTTGTCATAGCGATTAGGCAAGAAAAAAGATATCAAAGGCATCCGGATAGAAAAGAAAGAAGTCAAGCTCTCACTGTTTGCAGATAACATGATAGTCAGAAAACCCTAATGACTCTACCAAAGAACTTCTAGAAACAATAGTCTCATATAGCAAAGTGGCAGGATACAAAATCAACACACAAAAATCAATGACCTTCTTATACACCAATAATGATAGAGAAAAAATGGGTGTCAAAAAAAAACAATCCCATTTACATTAGTGCCAGACAAACTCAAATATCTTAGAGTCAACTTAACTAAAGATGTGAAGGTCTTATACAAAGAAAACTATAAACCCTTGCTTCAAGAAATAAAAGAGGTCATGTGGAAATGGAGGCATATCCCCTGCTCATGGATTGGGAGGATTAACAACATTAAAATGGCAATACTTTCCAAGATATTGTACAGATTTAATGCAATTCTTCTAAGGATACCCATAACATTCTTCAAAGATGTGAAATTCATCTGGAACAATAAACACTCAAGAATAGCTAGAGCAAACCCTTCGGAAAAAGAATATGGGAGGCATCATTTTTCCCAACTTTAAATACATACACCCCGGGGAAAAACTGATTAAATTTTAGCTTCTTAAACCATAGGTCAATGGGTTAAAATGGGTTGATAACTGAAAGGAGAATTTGCAAAATTTAAAAATAATGTATTAACATATATGTGTGATTTATTATTAGTAGATGCTTGATAGATCAGGTTTTTTTTAAACTTCTTAGATGAAAGGAGGTCATCCTCTAAATTATGAAGTGCTATCTTATGATACTAACACTGAAAAACATTGTTTATTTTGATTCAATGTAATCATTTTCTCATCTTTCATTTTTATCTTGTCCTGTTAAGTTTCATTGATTCATTTTTCTGAAGTATATCACTTTCTCACTGTATTTCCAGTCAGTCATCAGAAGACACTGATTATCTATCAAATTTAACAAAGTTCCCTTTTTTTTCCTTGACGCTTTCATTTATCTCTAAATTTACTCAGAAATCACACTTTTCATGTCTTAACCTGTGCCAATAATAATCAACTGAACCTTACTAGACACTTGATTTCAGTTAAATCAATGAAATCATATCAGAGATTCAAATTAGAAACAACATATAGTTTCTGAGGAGTAAGTAAATAAGACAATATTGCCATGTTTAAAAAACACAATTTCTAACTGAGAAGATAGTTGAGTGAGTAGGGTGCTTGCCTTGTACACAGCTGTTACAGGTCCCAGGCACCCCTTTTAAGGTTTCTCAAATCCACCAGAAGTGATTCCTGAGTGCAGATACAAGAGTAAGCTTTGTAAGCACTTCTGGGTGTGCTCCTAAAACAAAACTAAATAACAAAAAACAATGGAAACCCACAGTTCAGTAATGGTGAGAAGAAAACAGGAAAAGAACAGCAGAGAAAGCTTGCTAGTATGAAAAGAGCACAATAAAGCAGAACTAAAAGCAGAAAGGTATGACTTGAGCTCTTGATAGATTTCTAGCCCATGGCTTCTGTCTCCTTGATAATAATCTATTATGATTTGCAATAATGAGTTTATTTTCTCTTCAATAAGATTCTTTTGATTGTCTACCAGATACTGTACCAAGCATTTATACATACCTTTTATCACTGAATTTTAATTCGAAGTCTAAACCACAACCACAATAATCGCCACTTAACAAAAGACGAAGGACATTTAATATATCTTGACAATAACTCACGAAAACTCAGAAAGGAGTCAGCTTCTCCCTGCAAATTTTCAAATAAAATCCCAATTGTATTATGACTGCTCTCAGTCAGAGAAAACTGAAAAAGTTCTATTTATAAACTGTAGAGCTATTTTCCAAGATTGTGCTGGCAAGCAGATACTAATCTGTGCCATTACTATGACCTACTTAAGGTTTCATATAGTCACCGGAGAGTTTTAATGTGAGAAACAAGAATCACAACGTAGCATAAATTTGATTTTTTAACTTACACTTCTGAAATATCAGTGACACTGGGGATGTGGCACTCACAATACCTAATACCAATACCTATTGGAAGCCAAATAAAAAAATTTAAATCTTCTGATCTACCATTTTATCAACTTCTACATTTATCTATAGCATGATGGAAGTCCATCAATGTTAGCCTTTTGGAAATGCATTTTTTGTTGATTTTAAATGTAAGATGGAGATAAATATAATTCACATTAATTTTATAAGAAAAAAGAATACATATATTTAGGTAATAGGTATAAATTGCTTGTTCAGGATACTGCTATTTCTCTTCCACTAAGGTAACAGAAATGTTTGCACAAATCAAGCCACTTAACTTGGATTTCATTTATTTCTCTTATAGAATACCAGCTGGCATTAAGTGAGTTGTTGAGGGAAAAACAGCAGCAACTTCTCACACCTCGGATGGCTAACCCCATATTCTTTTTACCAATTCTGTTTTCCATTCACCACATTTATAATCCATTTTATTTAACTTGATCTCTATCAAAACTGCCTAAATCTGACTTTCTGAAGGAGGGTGTCCTCAGTACTGTAATGAATTCCATGGATTTTCATTTTATCTGGAGTAAAACTCTAATTTCTTCCATACCTTTAATGCTATTCATATTCTTGACTTAGCAGTTTTACTTTCCGCTACTTTCTTGAACTCTAACGGGTATTCAAATTTGAACTAGAGGAAAAAAAGGAGTTTTTTTTTTTTTTTTTAATAATTGGATCTTTTTTGCTATTTTGTCAGGACCAAGCCAAAACCTCACTCACACAAGGCCAGTGCTGGACAACTGAGCCACACCCTTGGTCTGTGTATTTATTTCATAGAACTGTCCTATATATCTACAAACAGAAAAACTTAACAAATTAATTTTTTCTAATTCTGAAGTTTGGAAGTCAGAGAGAAAAATGTTGGCAGGATTTCCTCTAAGGTCTCTTTGATTGCTGCCATCTTCTCTCTATCATAGGGTGTGGACATACCTCAGTGTTGAGCATCTTCCTTGCAAACCTAAGACCAGATCCTTATTTCCAGCACCACCCTATGAGAATGGCGAAGAATCCTCACTGTTTGGTATCCTGATGACACAAATACACAACAATTAAGTGTGCATGAACATAATTGAAATGTTTTGCCCCTCACAATGAAGAATAGGAACACACAACTAAACATGGGAAACCAACGGTGCATGACTCAAAGATTCCATGTCCAATAGAAGGGAAAAGAAAAAAGTCACAAATGATATGAAATTTGCATACAACCATATAAACTAATTATACCCAAATTACTTTAAACACAGTTCTGTTACGTTCTCAGTGACTGAGTTATAGGACTTTAACCTAATTATTTTTTTAATAGCTGCCTGTCAAAATAATATTCCTTAATTACTGAAGACGATGCTCTGGTAAATGTGAAAAGATTTGTAAAAGGCAAAAAATTTCCAGAAAATAGGTGACAAAAGAAGTAAAAGATCACCCATAAAAGCTTTGGATAGGAGAGAGATAGTAAAGAAGGTATGGTGCTTCCTTTGGTCTATTGGGGCCAAACCAGAAACTCATATGGTCCCTGAGACCTAATAGGAATGAACTATGAGAGCAAAGTCAGGTGTGAGTCAAAAGCAGAAAAAAAAAGAATCTTTGGGTGAAATAGAATGAATGTTGAAGGTGAGAAATTTGTGCTAAATAAACTAGAATGGGAAATGTCATGATGATTCATTTTTTAGAAAACTTTGAAGGCATCAACAAGAAAGTAATATTGCACAGAGGACAGAAACCAGCAGACTTCCAGGGCAGTCCCACTGCTCTTCAGAAATTTGGTACCACCTAAGGCCATCACAATAGGAAACTCCTATTTAATACTTTTTTTTTTGTAAGACTGTGTGCTTTGTGACAAATGGCAGTGTAAGAAAATTCTCTCACTCCCATTTATCATAAACTCTCCAATGAAATGACTAAAAATACTATGCAAATAGCAAATAACACAATGCTTTATGATAATATCATTAAGGAATTTCAAACCTTTTGTAGGTGGTTCTTGGGAAAAATTTTGAATACTTGAATGTCATGTTGTCTTGTTCAGGAAGAGACCATAGGATTTATTATTTCCTAAAAATGAATTAAAATAAAATAAGGAGACGTTCAAAAGATTTCAAGGAGCTTTAACAAGCATACCAAAAATGCCCTTTTAAAATAAACTATTTTGGTGGTTGAAGCGATAGTACAGTGGGTAGGGTATCTGCCTTACATATAACTAACCCAGCCCAGATTAGATGCCAGGCACCCCATAAGATTCCCTGAGCTTGCCAAGAGTAATTTCTGAAAACAGAGCCAGGAGTAACCCTGAGCACTGCCAGAAGTGGTCCTAAAACCAAAAATAAAAATGACCAAAAAAAAACCCTATTTCATCATGTAGGAAAATAATAACCAAAAACTAAGATAAGGAAAAATACAGAAAATCTATAAAAAAATAGTATAGTAGGGTAATGGTTTCTCCAAAGGAGATTTCTGAATCTTTTTATTGATAGGGTGGAAGACTTGAGGATACTATAAAAGTTGACATTATTACAACCATGTTATTTGAAATACAATTAAAAATTATTTTTAAGTAAAGAATAAAGAAGAAAACTACAAATGCTTATTATTCAAATCTGGAATCAAACTTTGTTTACCAATATTTATGGAGGGTTTTGAAAAGTTTACTAGAATTGATGTTTCCTCTGAATAAGAAAAACAGAAGCAAAAGTAGCAGGTCAAAGACTATTCCTGTAGCTTTGTAATGGTTGATTCAGGCATAAGAGAGGGTTGGAGAATGGCTTTCAGGACTCTGAGCACAGTTAGGTGTGTATGCTCCAAGAGCAGTGTTCTTATCCTTCCATGAGTTAGCATTCTTTATCATATCTCAAGTCATGTTAGTATAAACTTGATGGAAGGAATCCAGAAGTGCTACAGAGTTCTAGCCCTCCTACTTTCTTCTACAACTTTCCTCATTAACTAAGTGTCACATTGATTTATAGCACAAGTTTTACATAGCAGGTATTTGAGATTTTGAAGCTACTACTACTACTGGGAAAATTCTAGAATTTAATCTCTTTTCCTAAATTTCTTCCAAGAGCAAAAAAACAACTATTATTTCCAGTTCGTATAGAATTGGAGTCTGAACCATGCATCTCTCATGCAAATGAGGCTTTGTGTTCATTTACTGACACCAAAGCAAACACTTTTCCTTCCCAAATAATTTTAGGTGATTTTGCAGAAAATTAGCATTTGGATGTCAGTGCATGAATACAAGCAGAGACTCACACTTGAATGCAGGTTAATTGACTAAAATTATATCACTAGAGTCAGTGTTTTAAACATCAAGGGTGACTTTATTTTAATTAATAAATTAATTCCTTTAAGTTGTGGGCCATGCCTGATGTTATTCATGACATTCTGATGAAGAATCATTTATAGAGATGCTGAAGGATCAAACTGGGAAGGAAGTGCCAGGGATCAAACTGGGGTCATCCACAAGCCAGGCAAATACCTTAAGCTGTACAATCTTTCTGGCTTCAACTATTGAAAATTATTTAAAATATTAATTTCCTGATATAGTATAGGCTGAGGTATAAAAGTAAATAATGCAACTGTTAACATACTCTTTTTATTAATCTTTTAAATCTTTGGTCTAGCCAAAATCTCTAAAAATTCGTCAAGTTCTTCCAATTTCACTCTTCCATCCTAAAGCCTTTCCTGGTACTACTCATTTTTCACACACACAAATAAAATGGAAACTTTCATACAGAAGACAGGTAGAAGTCCTCCTTTTCAAACTTTGACCATGACTAAATTTGAAATTTTCATCTCAAATGATATACAATAAAATATACCACTTTGTAAGAAAGATTTTTTAAAAAGTGGTTTGTTTTAGTTTTGGGTCATAGTATCTGTGCTCAGGGCTTCCTCTTGGCTCAGCACTCAAACATCACTACCTGAATACTTGGAATACCGAACATGGTGCTGTGCATAGAATGTGGCTTGGCACAGTGCAAGACAAGAACCCTATCCATTGTATTCTCTCCAACCCTAGCAAAATTTTTGAATCTTAAAATGCAGAATAATAACGCTAACATTTAGTTGGGTGATTTTTAACCTTCATCGCATAATATTCTTGCCTGAAGAGGTTCGAATGAGTACAGAATCTTATAAGAGAGGGTTGGAAGAAGAGAGAAGCCTGGACCTAAATAAACCAAGTTTAGTTGGAATGCAAAGAAACAAATGATAATATTATCCAAATCTCTTATCAGAAAGACAAAGATATATAGTCAGAAAGATAATAAATTTCTCTATGAGCAGGTTGAAAAATGTGTTACTGACAAGATTTTATTTGCTCATCTAGGATGCATGAAAATCAGTAACAAAAAATAAAAGAAAATTTGTAACACAGAAAGTGTAATTAAGCATCAGTTATTATTAAGTTGGAGTTATAGTAGGGCAAGTCGGGTATTGCCATGCACATGACCAACCTAGATTTGACCTCCATCTCCCAGTTTGGTCTCCCAGCTCACCAGAAGTAATCTCTGAGCACAGAATCAGGAGCAAGTTCTTTGCACTCTATGGCCTGCAACGCAAGCAAGTAATCTAAAAAGAAAATTCTAAGGTATCATTTTAATATTCTAAAACACATACTGCTTGAAAAGTACTACTATTGATGATTACATATATGTTAGCTCAATATTAAAAAATAGATGTTATTTATTTTCTTAATTATAAGTAAATATTTTCTCAGAACATTGTGTCTAAAAGAGTTTAATTGCCTTATATGTCTGAGATCAAAATTCATTAGCCAAAGACACACATCCAGAGAAAGCACAAAATAATTATTTTTGGTTTTGTTATTGTTGTTTGTTTTTTGTTTGTTTTTATATTGTGCTTTGTTTTATTTTTATTTCAGGACTGTGATTATTGTGTGGTTGTTGTCTTTATTGCTGTGGTGCTTTTGGGTTTTTTGTTTGACACTTTTTGTATTGTTAAGTTTTTTCTTCCTTTTTCCCTTTCTTTTCTTAAATTGATATTTATAGCCTAGAAGGACTCCTCCCATATTTTGCTTGTTTAATTTTTGCCCCATTTGATCTTTGTCCTTCCTTCAAACAGAACCACATAACTTGAACCCTCTTATTCTGCCTCACAAATTGAGGGAGAAATAATGGAGGGTACCAAGACCAAACAGTCTTAGTAACATTGAGTAGAAATAAAAAATGATCAGACTTAAATACCAAATCCAAAGCCAAAGACAACAGAATTGATACCCAATGTACAAGCAGCTAGACATAGAGGGGACCACTTATACTAGCAGCCCAGCAGGGTGGGGGAGAAAGGGAATATGGGATGCATGCTGGGAACGGGGCGGAGGGAGGACAACATTGGTGTTGGGAATGCCCCTGATTCAATGTCACTATGTGCCTAAAATATTACTGTGAAAGATTTGTAATTCACTTTGGTCAAATAAAAATTATTATTAAAAAAAAAGAAAGTTCAAGAGACATGGTGATAAAAAAAAGAAACAAAAAAGAAAACAAACAAAAGTAATAAAGTCAATGTTTTATTAAACCTTTAAGACTTGACCCATTGTCTCTACAGAGAAAAGGTTAAAGGTGTTGCCAGCAACTGGGAAAAGAGACCACCCGTTCTGGGATGTTTCTTAATAGCATTTTGTAGACGCAGGAGATAGGCAGAATAATTGCTGTTACACACAGCTTTGAAATTTTGATCCCTGTACACAGTGTCATCTCTACTCCTAGCTTTCCCTTTACCTTTCCACAAATAAAATTTCTGGTCTTAAGAAAAAAGAATGCAGGTTCTACCTTCCTTGCTTCTGATCTATGGATACCTGGGAAAATGGAAAAATACTAGGATTTTCTGAAAACTATGTAACAAGGTGTCAAATGAATACAATGACACTTTTTGACTAATGAAAGAAGTCTGCAAAAACAAAGAGAAGGATAGTGTATTAGAAAAAATAACTTAGTTCTTTATCTGCCAAACTTCACCTGATTTCCAATAGTAATCACTGCTTACACTTTATTGTAAATCTTTCCAGATAGTTGCAATGCATAAAAATTCAATAGTACATTCATGGAATCATTCCACTGATATATGAAAAACATTACAATCATGAATTAGAATTCTAGTCTGACTTTTTCTCTCCTCTATATAGTAAGAGTCTTATATGATCTCTTCTATCTAATTTCTGAAAAGATTATTTAGGAATATTTTTTGAAAGAGTGATGCATAAGTTAACAAGCTAGATCTCTCAGGGTAAATATTTCAATCATTTTCAGTTTTATGAACTTGTGAAATATCAGTAGGGAACTTTCTATTCATATGCTTGAAGAACTGGGCAACTATTTCTATAGAGCATCTACAATGTTATAAAATTTGGGGGCAGAATTTAGATTATTGAAAATCTTTCAGTTTATTTTTCACAATTGTAAAAATATCATATAAAAAGACCTTCATAACTCTGAGAGATTTGTATTTTGTCCCAACTATGCAAGCTTGGGAAATTATCAAGTTCTTGAGTATTCACCATTATAATGTAGGGGGTTTATTTTGTAGCTTTAATTTACATTTTTTTAATTATCAGAACAATTTTTAATAAGAAAATTTGCTCAGGAATTCCCATTCACCTACCACTACTTACAAAAAACTACCTAAGTTTCCAATAATATGGTAATAATAAAAACAACTAAAATGATCTATTGAAAAAATTTCTTCAGACTCCAGGCATTAATTTGCATTTTCTAATCAGAACTGCATTTATTTTTCTCTTTGTCCTTCCTAGCTCTCCAATTTGAATATTTCAGAAGAAGAAAGAAGGCTGACTGAATAGTCAGACTTAACAATAATAGTTAAACATATTCCTTTCTTAGGATTCTGTGCCATTCTTCTAAGGTGAAACTTTTCAAACAAAGAAAATCTTAATTTTGAATTCAGATGGCTCGCTGCTGAAATCATTATGAACAGAGAAGAGAGGGGGAACTTTTCAGAATATTTTACTTCCATAGACACATTGGCACTTACAAAGAATATTAGCATCATGTAGCTTCCGTGCATTATTTCTACCTTATCTTTGGCCTCTGCCTCGCCCCCATACACACACAAGTCTGTCAAAGATGAGGTTAATGGATGATCTAATTTGATGTTGGTCCTCAATATGAACTTCCTATGTGAACTGACAGGGACAATGTTTTCCCAGAATGATCTATCCTGGAACATTTGTTCTCTCACCAGGCTCCTTTCTCCCCATTTTCCTGTGCTCTCATCTCTCTCCTCACGCTATCACTAATTCTCCCTACTGGGAGAAGATCCTTTCTTGGCAAGGAAAGTTGTAGGTAGGGGGATTTCTGATAAGAGAAGGTCTTCACAAATTGGGGTCTTTACCCCAATTTTGAGAACCCCACTCCTTTCTCACTCTCTTATTCCTTCAGCTCACTCATGACCCCTTTGTCCTACATTAGTTTATCAAAAATCTGGTCCCTTTAATCAAGCATGAATGTTCCAGAGTAAGCACTTGGATCAGGCCACTGATCTCAGTGCCAAGCAGAGTGGTAGGCATGATGGATTATGAAGCCCTTTCCGGACAAGTTTAGAATCTCTTGTTTGCCAGGGCACTGGACCAATGAATGGGAGCCTGTGTGACAAATCAGAAAATCCTTCCTAGGAACAGCTTAGAAGAAATTTCCAGTTTGCGAGTGTGGCAAACTGAAGATCAGAGGGATAACCTGATACAAACCATTTTCCTTGTTTATGCTTTCAATTTATGGATTGCTTAAGATTTCGTTAAGAGAGCCTAAAATGCCGACATTAAATTCCTCCCATGTTTGGTTTGATACATTATATCTATGCCTGAGTTAAATATATGCTGCAGCTATGAATATAGGACTAGTTTGAGGAGAAGGATTTATGTTTTCATCCACTTGAGATAGCAAATACCCTGCCTCTCTTGCGTGCCTGTCTGTCTCTTGGGACTGTCTCTTCAGTGCTCAGTTATGCTGCTAGAAGGGCTTCCATTCCATGAGGACTCTGGGCCTAGTTCTTACACATAAGTGAAAAGTTCAGGAGCTCCAGTTGCGCTATTGGTTAATGTGTGTTACTTATACAGTAGTACATACAGAAAAGTTCAGCTACCTGCAGATTCCCTCTATTCCTTCACTTCTCCTTTTTTTAATCACAAGACTAAAATGCACATTTTTTTTTGTTTATTTTAAGGCTACACCTACTTCTCCTCAGGATATCTTCTTGGCTCTAATCTTAGGAATCACTTCTGGCAGGATCAGGGAAATAATATGGGATGCTGGGGAAGAATCCAGCTATGTTCAAGTGAAGACCATATCTACTGTGCTATATTGCTTTGGCCTCCTAAAAACTCTTTTAAATGAGCTTTTAATTTAACTCTATTAAATGAGGGATTTTGGCATGAAAAATAAACTTGTTCACATGAACATGCTAATATTTCTCAACATCCATACATCATTCAATTTGGACATTTACTCTATGCAGTGGATAGTTTCTCCTTTTCTCCGTTTTTTTCCAGAAAAAGAGTAAACTCTTATTTTAAAAAATGTAGAGGGACCAGAGCAATGGCACAATGGGTAGGACATTTGCCATGCATGTGGCTGACTCGGTTCAATTAGTAGCATTCTATATGGTCCCCTAAGCCTACCAGTCGTAATTTCTGAGCATAGAGCTAGGAGCAACCCCTGAGTGCCACTGGGTGCGACCCTAATACAAAAATGTATATATTATCTTCATTTACTTATACATATCTTTTATATTTTCATAATATATGACATATGTATTATTATGTGTCATGCATATGTATGTAATAGACAGTTATCAAATACAGTTGCATCATTATGCATATTACATATAGAATATATATTGCATATATGTATTTAATATTAACATAATTTTTTAAATTAGAAAATATAAACCCATCAAACATTTTTCTTTATTCCTCTCTTGAAATACTTTTCAGGAGGAGAATTACTTTGTGGTATTTATAGTCATTACTTAATCTATATTTGCAAAATTTGCTGGGTATTCTGTATTGGTATTCTGTATTTTGTACTGATAATTTTAGCTAGTATCTTCTTCTATGTCTTATTACTATGCTATTCTACTTCTCTGTGGTCTTCAACAAATAAAGCAGAAAAAATAGTGAGAGAAACAATTAAAATAAACACTGAGAATACTGCGAGTTCTTAAAAGTAGTGAGATATATTGATTGCATTTCTTGTATTATACAGATCCCAGCACCCTGGAATTATTATAGTAAACAAATTTGTCAAATGAATTGAAGTATAAATATTGATCAATCTGCTTCATATCTATGTTTCCACTTTACCTTGGATCCAGTTAAATCCCCTATTTAGGTACAAAGCTAGATAGTATGTAGACATTTGAACCAGATGGTGTTAACTGTGGTACAGCAATGTTACTAGCATTTATAGACAAGTCATCACCTGAATATGATTTTTTTTTCCAATAAAACTGCACCTTAAAAATAATTTATGGCCTTTGTTTGACCTTTCTGTCAGAATCTGCTGACACTTATCATAGTCTCAAGCCGTCCCCACACCCAAAAGTGACTAGGTGCTCATTTGTCCCAGACGCTTCTGAGTAGCAGTGGTAGTGGAGGAGGGAGAGAATTAGTGCTTCTTTAATGAATAAATGGAACTTTTAACACAACTCTGTATCCACCAACCATTCCAGAGGGAATATGTTCATATGGACACAAGTGTGTTAGCAGTCTGAGAAAACCTAAAATCAAAATATTTGTCAAGCATAAAAAAATAACACTTATTTTAAATACATGAAAAGCAAATATTTTCAGATATGAGTTGTTGGCTTTTAAGAGGAAAAATTAAATGGAGATTACAGGTTAGAGCAACTCCTTTTATCTCCATGTATGGTCTTTTGCTTCCAGAAAGAATTATCATTCAGGGAAATGGGTCTATGAGTCATATGGGTCTGCTAATGAGTTGTTGTTATCTAAATACCATACAGGACTTAAGGTTCCAAAGGAGAGATGCCTAGATTTAAAAAGAAGTTTGAAATCTTATGAGACAGCTCAGACCAGGAAGTAAATAATGAGTCAGTATTTAAGCCATAGTATTTAAATCTGAAAAATAACAATTCAGTCACTTGAATTGGGCACAGAAGAGAGGGTCCAGATGTCCAGGCTTCTTTTGCTTGTAATGGGAGAAGAGTTCATAGTGAGTGCGAGTGGAGGATAATTTAGCAGATGAGGCCGTGAGAAGCTCCACAAGTAATTGGTTTTTACAGACAGCTGAACAAGCTGCCTGGTTACTGTGCCTGGTTCAGAGATCTGGTACAACCTGCCTGACCTGAAAAGGAAGGGAGTGTCAATGAATACATCTACTAAACAATCTTGTGCAGATACAAATCAATCACCAAGCAAAAGTAATGTTTAATTTTTCTCTTGGATAAATGGGTCTATTGTCTATCTCTAGCCACTGCTATATTTTCTTTTCTTTATAAGCACTACACCTTTCTTCTATTCTTGTTAACTCTTTCTTCAGACATAAAGTAGATGTATCTGTCCTTTCACAATGAAAAATAATGACTTTTTAAATATAAAAATGTTCCCCGATATATTTTTTTCCACTCAATTTTTCATATTCTCTCTCTTCTCTTCCTTCTCTTTCTCTCACTCTTTCTGGAGAGCTACTGATGGCTTTGCTTGGCTACTCCTGATTATGCTTTCAGAAATCACTCTGATGGCACTTGGGGGTCCCCCACTCGGTGTCAGGAATGGAATCCAGGCTTGTTCCCTACAATGCAATGACATTCCTATTTTTATTGCTCTCTGGTACAAATTTCCATTTATTTTCCCTGAGTAACCTGCTTATTCCTTTCACAACCACACTCTTCATCTTTAATGATTGGGTCAGTTATTACTTCCTCCAGGACAAAACACTGGAAACCTTTCCAAGTCATATTTCTCTGTGCATGTGCCTGTCATTGAGTTTCTGAAATTACATGATAATTATGTAATTGTGTGAGTTATTTGTTTTTAATCATCTTTGTCAGCATTCTCCCCTCCCACTGCCATGAGCACATCTTCTACATGGTTCGTTTTCAGTACCATGTATCAAATTTGAAACTAAAGCACATAGCGGTTTAATCTGATTTAAAGCTAGAGAGGTAGGAAGTAACAGATGGAGAATGCTGATCAGAATGTTTTTCTGTTTCCTGAACCACAGACTCTTTAGATTAACCTACTTGGAAAGTTCAGAAATGCCTTGACCATCTGTGTAGACAGTTCATCAGCACCAGTGTTTAAGCTTTCTGCTCATATTTTAATCTTTCTCCCTATGTCAGCTCCTTCATCCAAGAGAACTGTCCTGTTCCTTAGGGAAAATCCCCTAGTCATTCTCATAGGATTACTCTATGGATACTTCTTAGACTACTTCTATATTGTTTTATGAATTCTTTTTTTGAACAATATCTTCTCTTAGTATCTGCCTCAACCATTCATGATCCTCTTAATTAATCTTCCTAGTTGCAATGCCCTGGAAATAAAAGATCCAGCAATACTTATCCTTCTTTCTTCATATCAACATGTTAAAATTGTTTGTTACTGAAATAGTCTCATATCACATTAGGCAGAGTGTTGAATAACACTAATACAAATCTTTGGGTCTTGAAAGAATTAAAAATTATTGTTGAAAAATAAAGGAAATTTTCCCCCAAATCCATATGTAATGCTTTACAAACCTTTAATTATCATATTGTATGCTTGAAGTAAGAAATTTATACTGCACTGAAGATTTATTACAAGTATAGAAGAAGATAAATCTATAAAACAAAGCTCTGATTTCTGGATCTAGCTGTTGTATGTGATCGCAAATAAATAAATACACCATATTTCTGAATCCATTCTCCTCTGTATATGAATAATGCTAACAACACCTGTCCCAAATATTCCATAAGATTTTCTGGGACTTGTTAAAATAAAGTAACAATGACTTTGTAAATAATATACAAATCGCAGCTTCTGTTGAAATTTTAATAGATATTATCATCACTTTCTAATTATCCAAGAGTATTGCATTGTAAGTAACATATGAAAAACCGTAATGTCTTTATGCAAAGCAACTATGCAACTATGACAAATGCATAATTATACTTGTAAACATGACAGGAAAATGGACTTGGTTTCATATGAACTTGCATAAGTGTTCGTGTATGCAGGAATGGACTAAATATTTCTACAAAGCAATCTTCTTTTGAAAACCAAATTTTTAATATATGTCTCCTCAGTTTTAACATAAATCTTTTTTTGGCTGTTCTTTTGTTTGGGTGCCACATCTAACTGTGTCATGACTAATTTCAGACTTTGCATAAGTAATTAGAAGAGTGTAAGGTATCTAACCTGGTTTCAAAGGCCCTATGTATTGAATTAGGTTTTCTAACTCTCCAGTGCTCATTTTAACATAAAAATTAACATGAGTCCTCAATTATAAAATTTCTTTCTATTTTTCATAATACAAAAATTTATCATAAATATCTAAATGATATTGTGATTCATAAATTCATGTTTCAGTCATAAATATTTGGTGTTCATCCAAGGAAAATGACTATCAATGTGCAAAAGCCTCAGGATTTTCAGTGTGGCATGCCTTAAAGAAATATCTCATATTCCACTAATGAAGATAACATTCAAAAGCCCTTAATAAGGGGAGTTGGTTGCCAGGAGAACCAGTAGCATAATTAGAGGGTTGGAAATTCTAGGCACCCTACCACTCCAGAGAGGAACAGAAGCTAAAAGTGGAATTCAATAGCCAATGCTTCAATTAAATCCCCTAAAAGGCTCAAAAGGATGACTTCAGAGATCTCCCTGACTGTTAAACATGGGGAAATTTGGGAAAACTATGGCTAGAGATGGAATAGAAGCTCTTTACCCACCCTTTCCCTACACTCTGTGGCATTTATCTCTTCCATTTAGTTGTTCCTGAGTTAAATCTTTTATAATCAATTAGTGATTTGATTAGAAAAAACAAATCCCTAAATTCTGTATGTTATTTTAGCACAGCTGGAAGAAGAGTGGGAATCTTTTAAGAACCTCTGATCTACAGTCCTTCAGTCAGAACAATATAGAGAACTGGGATGTTGAATGATTTCAATTTTGAGTCTGGGTTTCTAGCAAAGTTCAATCTTTAACAGATTTATCAGAAGCATAAGAAATTCCTTGGCTTAGGGACTTGCAACCCAGATCTAAAGCAAATGGTGATCTTGGTAGCCTGAACATACAACTATAAAATCGGAGATAATCTTTGACTGTGTAGTATCAGACCTGTATAGAAATTTTAGACTAGTGTTTCTGATATTCAAAATTTATTTAATGGTGTAGTACAGCATCTATGCACTTTTTGATCTCAGAACCTACACCTTTATTAATTTTTTCAAATTACCAGTATTTTGTTTTATAATTTCCTTTGCTTTGGTTAAATCACTGGGCAAGCAATATCTCTAAACTAAGGAAATAATTGAGGAAAGTGGGCGAAATAGCCATTTTTACTTAAGATGCCTCTCCATAACAAAAATCATTCCTATTATAACTTTTTGGACAATAATAATTTTAATGACATGTGTTGTCTTTTTTTCTTGTAGTATATATATGTCAGACCAGATCCAAATGACGGAAAGTCATTCCACTGAGTAGGGAGATATGCATCTCTTCCTCTTGATATATTCTGAAGATGTACAAATGTATTTCCAGCTTTATTTGTTCAACCCAATGAGTATTTTAATGAAGGAATATTTTCTTAGGATCACTTATTAACATATATTTTAAGTGTAAGTCTTTCACTTTTAGTATATTAAATTTATATTTCTAATTTGTAGCCTAGAATCTAAATGTTCTTTTGATTGAAAAATACATTTAATAAATATCAGGATGAACCATTTAGGTTATATTAACTATTTTAATGCACACAAAACAATTAGTAATGGCTTATCATATTTTTAAGCATTTAATAATGTAAGTAGTGTGTCTTTTTTGTTCAACAATGACTAAAAATAATTCGCAATCAATCACTCTCATGTTAGTATTATGCATTCAAACATTAACATCTGGCTAATCCTGAAACATATATAATATTTTAGCTTACCTATATGTACATTTTAATAAGTCATGTCATATTTTAAAATATACAATAAATACTTTTAACTGAAAGCATTTTATTATAAGTTTTCTGAAATAATATTTTTCTGTGAATAAAAATTCCAATGGGGCCCGGGAGATAGCATGGAGGTAAGGTATTTGCCTTTCATGCAAAAGGTCATCGGTTCAAATTCCAGTGCCCCATATGGTCCCCCGTGCCTGCCGGGAGCAATTTCTGAGCATGGAGCCAGGAGTGACTCCTGAGCACTGCCGGGTGTGACCCAAAACCAAAAAAAAAAAAATTCCAATAGGATATAATATCAAATAAAGCTACCTAATGATACAGAGACATGGTGATACATTTGAATATTTAATATGTGTGTCAATGATCTAAGTTAGGATATGCATGCAAGAATGAGAATAGAAAATTAAATAGTGATGCTTCTCTTTAACTTGAGAGAACACACAGGACTGAAAAACAAGAATATTCAGTTAAACATATGTATTTGGAGGAGAAATAGAAAACGTTGCTTTGCTTATGTTCAGACATTCCACAAATATCCTTTAGAAGTAAATCTAATGTTTCAAGAAATGTATAGCTGTCATTTCTGGAACAGTTATTGTGACCAAGCATTGGAAGTTGTTCAGGTAGCATTCCACACCACATCTCTTTATGCTCATCTCACTTTTGATGATGATTGATTTATTCAAGAAGAAACTAACAACTGAAAAGAATCTTGATTGAAATCAGGATGTCATTGTTTAGTTTCAAGCTTATTTTAAAAATTGGAGGAGAGCTGGTGGGTTGGGCCACACCACCTGTGCTCAGTGCTGACCTATCTATGGCTTTGTTCTTGGGGACCACCCCTGTTGGTTGGTTGAAAACCGTATGTAGTGCTAGGAATTGAACCAAAGCTGGAGTCTTAAAAGGCAATCACTTTACATCTTGTACTTTCACTTTGGCCCCCAAATTTATTAGTATTTTTATAAAGGTAAAGCTACATTTAATGGTATCCAGTGACCCAGAGATAGTGTGGACAGTGCTACAAATGTATTTGATATCAGGAATAGACCCATTATCTCACACTTTTGAAGCCTATGCTTTACATCTTTAACCAGGTTGCTTGGCCTCAAATTTTAGTTTTAATAATTGGATATGAGGTTAGTTGTTTAAATGGGTCAGGGACATACAGTGCTTGAAAAAAAATAAAGTCATAACCAACCACCTAACTGACAAAATGAGAATGCAAACTCATAGTTGCACTTCTTCCCTCCACCTCATATATTCCTGAGAAAAATCTTACTAGTTTTCTAGGATTAAGTCCAAATTTCATCTTCTCCCTTATTTCCTATTGCTGTATATTTCTTTTGTGTGTCATTGCATTTTTTTTCACAATAATGACATTACCTTGTTCAATTAAAAGAACATTTGTAGGGTGCCACTTTGTACCTGGTCTAGTGATTAATTATCATAAGGCCTAGCTTGTCTTAAGTGTATGCTCCTTGACTTATTGTAATCTCTTATAACACCAAAAACAAAGAGGGATGTTTATACAGAACTTAGCAGAGCTTTGAGTATAATTCCATTCTGTTCAACTCAATGAACCACATCCTCTACCTGCCAACAAATTTCATTTCTAATGAAATTGATTGTAGACAGATGTCACACTTAGGATACTGCTCTTCTTACTAAAGAGTTATTAATTGGGAATCCCCAAAATTAGAAGTGTTGTTATGCTTCACTGACTGTCACAAACTCCCTGGGAATTCTGTCAATATGTAAAGGGTATTTTTTTTTGGTGTGTGTGTGCATGGTTATTTATTTTTTTGGCTTGTTTTCTTCTTTAGAAGTTTTCTGTTAATTTATCTGGGAGGGAAAAAGTTTTATTAAATAGCTTAAAACCCTTAACATCTTGTTATTTTACTTGTGTTTTGTGAGAGAAAGTTCTTCTGAGCTGTTTATGGTCAGCAATGACAAGATAAAAATGGAATTGAAGTACCTAGCAACAGAAGAAATTTGGCCTCTTATTAATCAAAATTATTTTATAAGTGTAAAATATTTAGGGTTTCCTGCATCCTATAACTCAATTGCATCATTTGCTATAATTCAATATTATATGCATCATACATACATATAGTATATAGTGAAAGAGTGAGAAAAAGAGAGAAGAGCTAGGAAAAGAAAGCAATAAAAGGGAGAAACAGAATAGTATGTTGCAGGGAACTTTGTGTTCCTTGAAATTAATATTTTAATTAAACTCTTTTAATAGTGCCTCACACTGACTAAACTTGTGTTCAAAGTATAATAACTGTAGTGACTATGCTAATAAAGATATTAAAAATATACACATTCAACATAATGAGCTTTTTAAAATAACCGCAAGAGATCAAATACTAGCCATTGTTCAATGTGGCACCAATGATAATCAATGATTAAAATTATGTTGAGAGCTGGAGTGATAGTTCAACAGAGTTCAGGCTTTTAATATAATAGGCCACTTCCTGGCTCCTCATGATTTCCAGATTACCATCAGGATTACCACAGTAGTTGTGGAGTTCCACCAGGTGCAGCTCCCAAAAGGAACAGCAAATAGTAAAATTCTGTTAAAATATTTATTTCAACACAATAATTTATCAAAGTTAAGTAAACAGATGCATGTATAAATATAGTCATATATGCTGACAATTATGCTGTCTGAAATTGATATTTTTTTGCCTTTTTGGGTCACACCCAGTGACCCTCAGGGGTAACTCCTGGCTATATGCTCAGAAATTGCTCCTGGCTTGGGGGTACAAATGGGACACCGAGGAATTGAACTGCTGTCTGTCCTGGGTTATCACACGCAAGGCAAACACCCTACCACTTGTGCCACCTCTCTGGCCCCATGAAATCAATCTCTTATTAAAGATTGACCTTAACATTTTCTGAAATGTTGATCGATATGGAATTACTCCTGATTGTTCTGATCAAGGTAAGATATCTTATTTAAAAACAAATGAATTATCTTGATAATAGGTACTGGAAGTATGTTCCTAGTCACCTAATTATTAATTGTTCTTGGATAAGAATTTTCTCTTATGTTATTGATTTTTCTATTAACTGTAAGCTACTAAGAAGCTTCTGTGCTTCAAAGGAAATAGTAACTAAAATACAAAGGCCACCCATAGAATGGGAGAAACTATTCACACAATAATCCTTAGATATGGGGCTAATATCTAAGATATACAAGGTAGTGACAGACCTTAACAGGGAAAAAAAACATCTAATCCCATCAAAATATGGGGAGAAGAACAAACAATTCCTCAAAGAAGAAATACAATGGCCATAAAAATGCCCCACATCATTACGCATCAAGGAAATGCAAATCAGAAAAACAATGAGGTACCATCTCATGCACACATCATAAATAAACATACAAACAAAAAAGTGCAGGCTGAGATGTGAGGAGAAAGGAACTCTCATTCACTGATGATAATGATGGGAATTCCATCTAGTTCAGCCTTTATTAAAAACAATATGGAGAGTCCCCCCAAAACTGGAAATTGAGCTATGTATGATCCAGCTATACCAATATATATATATATATGTATATATGTGTATATATGTGTATATATACCAGTATATATCGCTAGGAACACAAAAAAAACACAACAGAAAAATGCTTTTTTCACACCTGTATTTATTGCAGTGCTATTTACAAAAGCCAGAATCTGGAAACAACTCAAATGCCTGACAACAGATGAGTGGCTAAGGAAACTATGCTACATATACTTAATGGAATACTATGCAGCTGTCAGAAAAAAGAAGTCATGAAATTTTTCTATACATGCATGAACATGGAAACTAATATGCTGAGTAAAATAAGTCAGAGGGAGAGAGATAAACACAGAATAGTTTCTGTGGCTTTAAGAAAAATAAAAGGCATTATATAATAATACCCAGAGACAATAGAGATAAGGGCTAGAATGTCTGGTCCTCTATAGGAATCTTACCACAAAGAGTGGTGAGTTCAGTTAGAGAAATAGTTACATTTACAACAACCATGACAATGGTAGTGAGTGAGGGAAATAGAATGCTTATATTGAATATAGACAAGGGGTGAGGGAGGAGAAAGATGGAGGGCATTGGTGTTGGGAATGGTGCACTGGAAAAAAACAAAACTAATAATAGTTTTATTCTAGAGCTTTTCTCCATCCCATCTCATAAACTACCTTCATTTTCAGAAAAATATTCTCCCTTTTTCCCCAGTAAAAATAGCTCCCTTCATTAACTTTTGCCTTAAAAACAAACAAATAATAATGACTATCTTTTATGTTTTACCATATTACCAATTTTTTAAAATATTTTCTACATTTTCTCAATAGGAATTTAAAAATTAATTTGAATACCAGTCATGCTAGAAACCTTATATCTAATTTCATTCTCAATACAATACACAAAACATTCAGAAAGCAGCATTGCTACTTGTTATCTCTGCAGTAAACATTTAACTTGCTTACATCTGTTCAACTGGTACAGGAAAAAGATTAGATTAAAATTTAGATTTTATTAATTTCCAATTTCCTTGACATTTCATAATAAGGACATATAGAGACTTAGCTAAAGTGGTAATTCACTGATTAAAACCTGGCATTGCCATCTCTTACTGTCATGTTCAGTGTTCATCTGTACATAGACATCAGAGTTCAGTTTGAGCTGTAATGTTTTAAGTTTTTTATAGTAAGGTTATATATTTTCTGAAATATTTCTGAAATTTTCTGAAATGATTCTGCTGCTAAGACCTGCTGATGTAACTAAAAATTCCATATAAAGTTTGAAATAAGTACTTATGTAATTTACTTGAAATACTATTTTCATTTGTTTATGTCCTATATAGTAAATATAATAATAAGGATTTATTATAAGGAGAGAGAATGCCTCTAAAACCTTTTCCTAATTGAAATTCCCTAAGAATTTCAAGAGAGGCAAATTTGAAACCCTAGTGGAACTTTGATAATAGTTATCACAGGGAACTCATTCATTTCCAATTAAATTTTAATATCACTTCACTAAGAACTAGAGGCTGTGTCCTTTTTTCAGCTTGTCTCCTGTATTTCAAATACTAAGCAAACATCACAAACACATTAGTAGAAATTTGTTGGAAAAGACAGAAATCCAGCAGGTAGACCTGCATTTCATTCTCTACACAGATAAAATGACAAAGCTTAAATATACAAGTCTTGTATAAGCAGGGCTCAATGGTAGCTATTTTATGAGCAAAGAGTTGAAAGTAGCAAATTTACTTTGGCATTTCTAATTTCTTCTGTATTCACATTTTGCTCCCAATACACTGTCTTCTATATTTGCTGCTTAGAACTGTATATGATTGGGGGGTAATTTGTTAAATCCAGTAGGCTAAAGGAACTTTGTATTATGGGATTAATTTCATATTTCAAAACATGAAAAAAGTTTTAAATTTCAACTCTTAAGATCTTCCGATTATTGAAGACCATTAGTTACCCCCTTTCCAATTCAGTGACATAAAAGATGGGAAGTGGGGATATTCACTTGGCTAAAAACAGACCCAGGTGGCATTTAGTAAATTACTGCTTCAATGGCCTAACTGGTATTTTGGTACTTGAATGAGTCACTGAGCCTCTGAAAATGCCTCACAACCAGGTATTGGATGGCTCTGTCTAAATAAACATAGCAATATCAGATAATTACCTTTTTAAAATATACAGATTCTCAGCAATATCATCAACAACCCAGGCTAAGAGATTAACTCACAGGATTTCATGGATGTTGAGAATGTATGTAAAAATTACTCTTTGAATTTCTTTTTTTTCCTCTTCCTGTTTTGGGTTTTTGTTTTATTTAGTATGTTTTTAACTGAACATTGTTGAATATTGAACACATAGGCAAAGGAAGCTCTTCATCACTGAGCCACATTACCACTCCCTTAATTTCTTAAGCATATATATAGATGCATATTCCTTTTATATCATAGATGCTTTGGATAAGGACCATCAAACATTCACCTAGGAAAGGTCATTTTATATGTATTTCTTTTTTAGAGAATGTTGGTTCTTTAAAGGTTTTTGTTATATAATTTGGAGGAGTGGTCTTCTAGTAGTGTTTAGCATCCTAAGCCACTCCCAGTAATGGTGTTACCAATGGTGCAGGGAGTCTTGACGGCTCTGGTCAGCATTGCGTTACTGGAGGTAACTAGTGCTATTTGTCATGGTGATCTTCCATTCATGTATTATAGGGGATTGAATTCAGACCTTGGATAATCAAGACATAAACTCTATTCCATAAAGCTCTCTCTTTGGCCCTTATAATAGATCTTGATTGATATTAACTCATTATCAGAGATAATGAGTTAAATCTTATATTTGATTGTAATGATTCAATATTTAAAAGAATAGAAATGTGATTTGGAAAACAATAAAACACTGTGGGATACATAATTAGTTAAACTTGATTTTCGGGGGGGCCACACCCGTTTTATGCTCAGGAGTTACTCCTGGCTAAGCGCTCAGAAATTGCTCCTGTTTTAGGGGGACCATATGGAACGCCGAGGGATCGAACTGCGGTCCTTCCTTGGCTAGCACTTGTAAGGCAGACACCTTACCTCTAGTACCACCTCGCCGGCCCCAAACTTGATTTTTTAATCAAGGTAATATTGTCAAATAAGCATTCAAGGGGCCCGGAAGATAGCATGGAGGTAAGGTGTTTGCTTTTCATGCAAAAGCTCATCGGTTCGAATCACAGTGCCCCATATGGTCCCCCGTGCCTGCCAGGGGCAATTTCTGAGCATGGAGCCAGGAGTAACCCCTGAGCACTGCCGGGTGTGACACAAAAACCAATAAAAAAAAAAGAAAAAAAAAAGCATTCAAAGTCAATACTGACTTGATAAATAAAATATTTAAATATAGACACAGCAATTTTGACCAAATATTTGTAATTGATTTATATTAGAAATGTTTCACAGAGGAGGATATCTGTCTGTTATTGTGTGAATCCCAAAACATCTGGAGAAACTATTGTGCTACTGTTCCTGACCCTTTCGTATATTTTAGAATTAGTATTTAAATGTCCCTCCAGTTAAGTTGAGATTTTTTGAAAAGGCATAACTCTTTATTCTTTTTTTTCTAGAGAAGATTTTTTTGAGCAGCATATCCTTGGATTTTTGAGCACCATATCAGGCAGTGTTCAGGAAGTCTATGCTAAGGGATCACTCATAGTGATGCTCCAGTTAACATATGAAGGACTATTTGTGGCTCTAGGGTTCAAACCAGGTTGGCTGTGTACAAAGCAAGAGCCTTAATCCCTGCACTATTTTTCCAGCAATAACTTCTCATTCTTAGGAGTTAGATAATAATCATTTAAAGAATGCTTTATAAGTGGCATTTGACAAAAATCTCGTTAGCCAATCTAATATTTAGCAGTAGAATCATGAATTTTATGATTTTCATTTGTTGTGCATACATATTTTTCCTTTATAATGGTTTATTTCAATGACTAAAAACAACAATAAACACTCAGAACCTCAGTGAGATAAACACTAGAGAAAGAGAGGTTTGACACTCAGGAGATCAAAGCTAGAGAGGAAAGGAAGAAAAGGAATGGATCCAGGTACGTGGTGGTTGCTATTGTACTTGTCATTAGGCAGAAAGCACATGTGACATGACAGGTGTTTGATGTCAAACTGGTTGAAATCATTATTTTTAAATGGCTGGGGAGTACTTGAGAATTGTTTCACTTCCTTTCTAGTGTTCAAATGTGGTTAATTTTTATTCGACTTTTCTCAATGGGAGAAGCTATCCTATCTCTTTACAGACCTCCAGGGAGATGAAAGAAAAGTTTGAAGCTGCAGACCCTAAGCAGCACAATTATGTGATGGGCACAAAGCCCATTATCAGTAAGAACTCACCATCCAGCCTTGTAACAACAGTGAAGCCCCTGTCACTGTTCCTCCAAGTCAGTCTCAATTCTGATGGAATTTCCTTCAGTTATGGTATTTCTCTTTCAGAGTATTGACTTCCTCAAGATGGTTGTGGTTCCTATTTGAGAGCCACCATTTATTTACATTACATCTATAGTATTTTATTAAAGTAGTTTTGAACCTTGCAGGAAATATATCAAATAGATTTGAAAGGCTAAGATCTCCCTTAGCTTTACCAGAACAATTTTTTTTATATGGGATCATGTTTCCATGAACAAGATATTCTGTTGGGTAAAATAGGGACCATATAGGTTCAAAGCTACAATGCATTTCAATCATCCATCTATTTTTTTAAATAGCAAAATGATAAGCATGTTCAGTATAAGCATTCAGGGATTGATGCTGCTCTTAAGCAAGTTTAATGTGATTTTGAGAGCTTATTTCCCAAATCTCACATTGAGGATAATAATGCCTTCTAAAATACACAGAGGATTAGTGAGAAGACATATGTCTAATTATAGGTATATAATGCAAGATGTTTATTGCTATTAGTATTTTGACTTTACATAACAGGATATTCTTTTCCCTTTTGAGACAGAGATATGATCCAATAGGACCCTTTTCCCTCACAGACTCAGTCTTCTGAGAAGTAAACAATACAGCTCATAGGATGACTTCCCATTAGGATAGTAATAACTGCAGCTCTGAGTCTCTTAGTGAAATAGTTCCAATGATTACCAGGATATTATTTTTTCCTTTGTAACAAGAAATAAGATTATAAACTTGGGTCAGCTTGACTGAAACCCAGTGTCTAGTAAGCTTTTGAATAAACTTTTAAAAGAAATAATTATCCGGAAATAGAATTTGTAAGATGTTAGTATTAAAATAGACTATTCTATATATCATGTTAAACTTTAAAAATTATAATATTCTTTTGACCACTATGTATTTTAATTAATATTTTATTTATATATATTTGGCTTCAAAGTAGTACTGAGAAATGCTTATTAAAAACATAGAGAATAAGTAGCCAAGCAAAAATTATTTCCCTTTCCCTGAATTGTAATATTTAGAACCAAGTTGGAAAAGTAAATTTTAATTTATATATGTGTTAAAATATTTTACTGTATTTTTTACTTAGCATGTTGTTAAGTAAACTAACCTCCTGAAGTTTTAGAGATATGGTTGACTTATAAGCTGATATTATTTTCATATATAGGACATCATCTGGTATATGTACCATAGAGAATAAAAAAAATGAGAACAAAATATATTTCTCTGAACTTTGAAAGCTATGATTCATTTACTTCAATGTGAAATTCAAACATTTCCAAAATGAATCATCTTAGTCCAAAGCTAATTTAACATGAAGCTAATACAAAGAAAATAAAAAAATGTTCGATTACTATAGCTGTTTTTCACAATTTGCAAAGTTCAACAATTTTAAATATCAAGGATTTCAATAATTCATTTGAGATAACTATTTCTAGTAAGATGTGCCATTGAAACTGTGAGGAAAATCTTTTAAAAAAGTGTCTCATTAGCTTCTCATTACATCTAATTGTATTGTTGGTGGCAGGTAAATATTAAATGGGTTCAAGGCTTTATATCTGGAAAGAAAACATAAAAGTTTATTTATGACTCTAAAAATGGAATGGAAATTGTCTAAGCCTTATTACAATTCATATAAACCAGGACTTTGTTCTCAAACCTGATTTTGAAACCCACATTAAAGGACTAGAGAGATAATACAGAAGGTAGGTCTTGTACCCAAATAATCTGGGATTAATTCCTGGCATCACATATGTTTTCCCCAACTCCACCAGGAGTCGTACAGTAGAAGAGTCAGGACTAAGCCCTGAGCACAAGGGATGTGCTCTGTATCACAAAGGGTGTATCTCCCCAAACAAAAATAAATGGAACAAAACGCACAATGCAATTTTTAGCATTCAGCTAATCCTTCTTGCATTAAAAAATGAGTTCTCAGACAATGTTTCCCATCATACAAGCACCTAATTTTTGACAAAGGAGCAAGAAATCCTAAGTGGAGCAGGGAAAACCTCTTCAACAAATGGTGCTGGCAGAACTGGTTAGCCACTTGCAATAAAGCGAACATAGACCCCCCCAGTTAACATCATTTACGAAGGTAAAATCCAAATGGATTAAAGACCTTGATATCAGACCTGATACCATAAGGTATATAGAGCAACACGTTGGTAAACACTCCATAACATTGAGACTAAAGGCATATTCAAGGAGGAAACTGCACTTTCCAAACAAGTGGAAGCAGAGATCAACAGATGAGAATACATTAAACTGAGAAGTTTCTGCACCTCAAAAGAAATAGTCCCCAAGATACATGAGCCCCCACCGTGTGGGAAAAACTATTCACTAATACCCATCAGATAAGGGGCTAAAATCCAAAATATACAGGGCACTGACAGAACTTTGCAATAAAAAAAAACTAATCCCATCAAAAATGGGGAGAAGAAATGAACAGACACTGATAAAAAAGAAATACAAATGGTCAAAAGGCACATGAAAAGATGCTCCTCATCGCTAATTATCAGGGAGATGCAAATCAAAACAATGATGAGATAACATCTCACACCACAGAGATTGGCACACATCACAAAGAATGAGAACAATCAGTGCTGGTGGGGATGTGGAGAGAAAGGAACTCATCCACTGCTGGTGGGGAATGTCATCTAGTCCAACCTCTATGGAAAGCGATATGGAGATACCTCCAAAATCTGGAAATTGAGCTCCCATTTGACCCAACTATTCCACTCCTAGGGATATACCCTAGGAACACAAGAACACAACACAAAAACCCCTTCCTCACACCTATATTTATTGCAGCACTATTCACAGTAGCCAGGCGTTGGAAACAACCAAGATGCCCTTCAACAGAGCAATGACTAAAGAAACTGTGGTACATATACACATGGAATATTACGCAGCCGAAGGAGAGATGAAGTCATGAAATTTTTCTATACATGGATGTACGTGGAATCTATCGTGCTAAGTGAAAAAAGTCAGAGAGAGAGAGAGAGAGAGAGAGAGAGAGAGAGAGAGAGAGAGAGAGACGCAGAATACTCTCATCTATGGGTTTTTAAGAAAAATAACGTCATTTTTGCAACAATCCCCAGAGACAATGAGAGGAGCGCTGGAACTTCCAGCTCACTTTATGAAGCTCACCACAAAGAGTGGTGAGTGCAGTTATAGAAATAACTATACAAAAACCACCATAATCATGTGAATGAATGAGGGAACTGGAAAGCCTGTCTGGAGTACAGGTGGGGGTGGGGTGGGATGGAGGGAGATTTGGGACATTGGTGGTGGGAATGTTGCATTGGTAAAGGCGGGAGTGTTCTTTACATGACTGAAATCTAATCACAATCATATTTGTAATCAAGATGTTTAAATAAAGAAAAAATATTAAAAAAATGAGTCAAGAAATTGTTTGCAATGTTAACTAATAGAGAGATGGATTTAGAAGACCCCTGTCTTTGACACAGCACCTGTACAGAAACTAAGATCTCTAACTACAGAAACCTGACAGCAACAACTGTGAGACTGAAGAGTTGACCACTGAGAATGACTGGGGGGGTTGGACAACTGAGCATGCCTGGAGCCTTGAGTTGGTCTTACGCCAAAGTGCTTTGGGAGTGAGATCTCCCTGATTTTTAGGCCAAAGGTATTCATTTTCAATTTCTTCTATATTTTGCTGTGCCTAAGTGAACAACAGTTTGCCACACACACATCTTTTTATTTATTTTTTAGTAAATTACCCATCTCTAGAGAAAAATAAATGGGAGTATACTAAACCTTTGGCTATTGCATTAATGACTTTATTGGTGATGCAATAATTTTCATAAATATAACTGCTAATGAACTTTCTCCTCTTCTTTTTCCATTGTTTTAATTCTCTATTCTTTATTTCTTAATAACTTTGCTTTCTGTCATTCTGAAACAAATGTACGTATTATGATCAGTTATGTCAACAATGTGATACATTTTCTTTAAATAAATAACTAGAAAATAATAAAAAGGAAAAAAAGAAAAAGAGTATTCAAGTCTTTACAGTCCTTTATTCTTTTTTATCTCTCATTTTCTTTTGCCGTTAGTCACAATCTTTGTAACTACTAGTTTGAGATGATTAATTTTGCTATTTTGGTCTGATAGCTCTCTCAGACTCACACTCTTCTAAGTTTCTCTGGTGAAAGATCATCCTGGTCCTTTGGAGAAGAAAATGTGGACATAAATAGGAGAAATGTCTTGTGTGGTTCTAGAATTTTACAGTATGAAATTTGCTTTGATTTAGTCTCAGTGTCTATTCTGCAAAATGCATACAGTAGAATATCCATTGTTAATGTTCTTTCAAGTCCTAACCTTGAAGATAAGAGAAGTTGGTGTATGTTTTGGGGGCGGGGGTTAATTCAGTGGGTAAGTGTTTGTTTTGCATGCGACCAAACTGGATTACATCTCCCCAAGCAGGAATAACTCCTGAGCATTGCTGGATGTGACCCAAAAACCAACATTTTTTTTTTTTGTTTGTTTGTTTTTGGGGCCACACCCAGTGACCCTCAGGGGTCACTCCTGGCTATGCGCTCAGAAGTCGCTCCTGGCAGGCACGGGGGACCATATGGGAACCGGGGGATCGAACCGTGGTCCGTCCAAAGTTAGTGCGGTAAGGCAGGCACCTTACCTGCAGCGCCACCGCCCGGCCCAACCAACAATTTTTTTAAAAGAGGAAAGTTGTCTTTAATTTTTTTTGTGGTTTTTGGGTCACTTCCGGCAGTGCTCAGGGGTTACTCCTGGCTCCATGCTCAGAAATTGCTCCTGGCAGGCACAGGGGACCATATGGGGCACCAGGATTCGAACCGATGACCTTTTGCATGAAAGGCAAATGCCTTACCTCCATGCTATCTCCCGGGCCTGTCTTTAATTTCTACAAACTGAATAACTGGGTCTAAAGTTTGCTCCTTGTACTTGTTATTATTGTGATGGTGTTCATTTTTCTTGAGATATCTCTCTTCATTTATTTTGGATATGTGTCTATTAATTTTTCTTTGACATTGTATAAATAAAAGTGAGAATTGCACGCATTACTAAAATGGCATGTAGCACATACTAAGTGAGTAATAAATATTAGGTATTATTAGTATCCAGTTTGAGGAGTCAGCTAAGTGAATTAACTTACTTAGAATATTTCCCTTAAATATTGAGGACCAAAGAGTGTATTGATTTATTTAAGATTCTAAGTTAATCGTGGTTCAGGAATTGGAAAATGCTTTTCAATCTTCTAGATGAGAGTTTTTTTCAAGTTACACAAACATATCAATATCTTAGTCACACAAATAGTGTTTGATGGTATACAGCCTAGATTTTGTAATCTTTTAAGACAGCATATTAAGTGTGTTGACAAAACAGCAATTAATATTTTAAGCTGCATAGTTACTATAAACAATCATTATATTCTAACTGAGCTATCTAATCAAGGATCTATTTCCATATTTGTATAAGTTATGGATGTGGAAGAAATCTAAAATCAAAAATGTTTTGCACTTTATAGTTCATACTTTTTTAGTTTACTCTGATGATATATGTGAAAATGGAGAATGGATTATTGAAAAGCTAATTTCAAGATTACATGCAAATAAAAGCTGTCACTTTATTTGTGTAGAAATATGTGCCTCTTTAATATCCTTGCAATAAAAGTGCGGCATCTGAATGTTTTTATATGTGTGTGTATTTGTGGATCTGATTTATAAAAATGGAGAAAACAGAATTATCCTAAAAGTGCTAATAATATGTTTTTGTTCAAAATCATAATTCACGTTCCATTTTGACCTTTTATTTGGAGAAAAACAGTTCAAGTTCAGGGCTAACTTAGATGACCTTTAATGAGAGAAAAAGTGGGACTAATTTTTTTTCTTACAAATAAAGAAATGAAGAAAGCTTTTTCTTTTTCATTGTTATTCCTCTGACATACATTGACCTAAACTTGGCAAGTCTCTGTGATAAAAAAAAAAAAAAAAAAAAAAAAAGTGTAGATGAGATTAGTAGACTATAGACAGGAAAGATAATGGGCACAAAATGAAACTAGGTGAAAAGTACTTTTAACAAAATATGACATAAAATTATTTAATGCATTTTTATTTTAACAACTTCAAAATGGTATTGCATAGAGGAATATAATTTGAGACTAGACAAAAGCCAATTAGGTCAAAGTTTTCAAGAAATCTAGATTCTAACATTTTTCTAACCAGATTTCTTATTTTATTTTTCCCAAGACGTGTCAATTACAGACTGCATATAGAATGGAACGTACAATTTTAAACACTTATACTTCAAAGTGACTTACATTTCTAATTATCAAGTATGAACTCTAGTATCCTTTTCTGTATACATATTGTTTTTTTCTTTACAAATAAGCTCCTAAATATGAAAAAGGAATCAGGGATTTGAATATATTTCTGCTTGTTTCTAAAATTATAATTTTTTTTTTGGTAGCACCCGGTGGTGCTCAGGGGTTACTCCTGGCTCTGAGCTCAGAAGTCGCTCTTGGCAGGTACAGGAGACCAGATGGGAGGCTAGCATTCGAACCACCATCTGTCCCGGGTCTGCCACTTGCAAGGCAAATGCCCTACTCCTGTGCTATCTCTTTGGCCCCCTAAAATGTATAATCTTAGCCACTACATTCATAAATTCATACATTCATACATTTATTTGGGATGTATTCATGAAAATGATGATAATCTTACGTGTCACCTTAAATAAAACAGTTATAGGGGCTGAAGCAGTGCGCGGTGGTAGGGCATTTGCCTCGCACTATGCTGACTTAGGATAAGCAGCTGTTAGATCCCAGGACATCCCATATGATCCCCCAAGCCAGGAGCAATTTCTTAGTGCTTAGACAGTAGTAACCCTGAGCATCACCAGATGTGGCCCCCAAACCAAAAATCAACCAACTAACCAACCGAACACCATAGTTATAGATACTTTATCAAGCTTTATTTTTTTGTTATTTTCTCTTTTCTCTCCCACCTCCTCTTTCTCCTTTTCTTCCTCCTCTCTCCTCTTCCTCTTTATCATCATCATCTTCTCTCCTCCTCCTCCTCCTCCTCCTCCTCCTCCTCCTTCTTCTTCTTCTTCTTCTTCTTCTTCTTCTTCTTCTTCTTCTTCTTCTTCTTCTTCTTCTTCTTCTTCTTCTTCTTCTTCTTCTTCTGTCCTCCTCCTTCTCATCCTCCTCCTCCTTCTTCGTTTTTTCTTCTTCTTCTTCTTCTTCTTCTTCTTCTTCTTCTTCTTCTTCTTCTTCTTCTTCTTCTTCTTCTTCTTCTTCTTCTTCTTCTTCTTCTTCTTCTTCTTCTTCCTCCTCCTCCTCCTCCTCCTTCATTTTTTCTTTCTTCTCTCTCTCAGCTAAGGTCAAATCCATGGCCACTTTTAACAATTTAAATATATTCTACTATTTTTTTGGGGGGGTGTTTGGGCCACATCCGGCGGCGCTCAGGGGTTACTCCTGGCTATCTGCTCAGAAATAGCTCCTGACAGGCTCGGAGGACCATATGGGACACTGGGATTTGAACCAACCACCTTAGGTCCTGGGTCAGCTGCTTGCAAGGCAAACGCTGCTGTGCTATATCTCTGACCCCCAAATATATTCTACTATTAAGCCACCTCCCTAAACACACGAGATTTTTATTTTATATAATTATATTAGGGTATTTTTAGATGAAACTAATATTTAGAAATACATCAAATATAGCAAATTAATTGTAATACTGGAACTGAACTCTATCTAGTCAATTGACACTCTTTTTTTTGTTTTTGTTTTTGTTTCTTTTTTTGGTTTTTGGGTCACACCGGGTGACGCTCAGGGGTTACTCCTGGCTATTCGCTCAGAAGTCGCTCCTGGCAGGCACGGGGGACCATATGGGGAACAGGGGGATCGAACCGTGGTCCGTCCTAGGTTAGCGCAGGTACCTTACATCCAGCGCCACCACCCGGCCCCAAATTGACACTCTTAATAGAGAAAATAACTGGTATCCACAACAGATGATCCTTGGATTAGAATGGCAAGATTGACTCTTCCTTAGGTTTCTTTTCTGCTTTTCTGATTCTATGTTCAAGACTTGTCAGTCCTTATATTTGCATAAATCAATGTTTAAAAATAAGGGGCTATTTTTATATGTAAGTATCCTACTTTCTTCATTTTTTGGGAGAACTATACTAAGACAGGATGCATCATGCAGTTGATTTGACTGAGATAAAAGAGTACATTTTTGCCTCTGTAAGATATTGCATCCATGCAGACAGAAAGGATGAACTGTAGGTTTTCTCAAGAGTATAGGTCTAGTGTTTTTTAGCAAATGAATCATTTTCCTCTGCTATATTACTAAAGTACTTGCTTCCTAGTTTACCAACATAATATATGTATGTTATTTAGGATTTAGTGAATATATTATTGCTTCCTGTTGATTGGATTCAGAGAATATATAGATTCTCATAAAAGAAGATGTTTTATCATTGTATGTATCATCATGATTCCAGTGTATGTAGTACTGGGATAAGTACTGAAATGTCTCATACTGAAGTGCTTTCCAAGGGCAGTGCTTATTGGAGATCCTTAACACAGGCAACCAAGGTAGTATTAGCTATTATATTTATTCAATAAATATTTCAATGAAGTATGGACAAACAACATGTTCCCTAGCTGAAGAAAAAACCAGGATTGCTTGCATCACAGTGTTAGTTTATTTTCAATAAACCTTGACCTCTTTATTTTTTCCTTTCTCTCTTGTCTCCAGAGCTATAAATGGTTCTATTCAAAATAAAATGTGAGTACTTGCATTGACCTATGTTCTGATGATTATTTTAGGCTGGTTAACTAAGTGGGAAAGATTCAAAAACATGGAACAGAATTAAACATAATCACTTTCTAGCCACAACATTTGCAAGCTCAGAAAAACAACTGGATCAAATGTCTAATTGGTTTAAATTTAAGTGGATTTTAATATTATAAGCACTCTCTGTGATTTTTGTAAGTTTATCTGAATGATGCAAGTTAGGTAGATGATAATTTCTTCTTAAAGTAGAGAATGCTTAATTGATGCATAAACATGTTTAGTTAAATTTGGACTGTGGCACAAACTTCAGAGTATAATGGAAGAATAAACATGAACCACATTTAGTGGGATTCTGCATAACTTATACACATATCCCATTTATGTTGAAAAAAAAATAGCAGATGCCTGTTGTTAAAAAGGGGGGACCTGGGTGTGTCTTTCTGGATGGAGTTGTGGATAAGACAGACTCAGCTGGGCCCCTTAGCGCGACAGACACTTGGGGGGGGCTTCCCCCAGCTTGCTTCAACTGGGAACTTTGATCTTCTCTGGCATTCGCCTCCTGACGGCTTGCCTCGGCTGAGGTGAGTCTTTCCGGGCCAGAGTTGCAGATAGAGCTGACTCTGTTGGGCCCCTTAATCCCACCTATAAGGGGTCAAAGCAGTGGAGCATTCCACCTAGCCAATGAATACCACCACAACACGTAGAAAAACCCACAGTACAATCGTGACAGTGGGGAAACTACGTAGACCAACACCAGCCATAGAGAATGAAGAGGGGATCTCTGATGACCCAATAATGGCCAACCACCTAAACAGTCTTTCAAAAATGGAGTTTAGAGAAGAAATAGGGAGGATGATCACAGAACTCAAAGAAAGTATAGATCAGAACACGAATAAAAATCAAGAGATTATGAAGATAGAAATCAGAAAACTCCAAACTGAAATATCAGGTTAAATAACAGGTCTGAAAAACTCAGTAGATGAATTGAAGAACATGATGAATGAGCTTTCTGACAGGTTAACAGCAGCTGAGGATAGAATTGGTGTGCTGGAAGATGCGATGCATAACCACTTTACACAGAAGAAGAAATTGAAAAAAATCAAATGACTAGACAATGGAAAAATTACTCAAAGAATATGAGCAGATGAAAATAGAAGTCTTTGATAAGCTCAACAGAAACAACTTTAGAATCATTGGAGTCCCAGAGACCCAAGAAGAA
>PVKC010001430.1:38801-50745 GCA_004027635.1 Crocidura indochinensis
ATAGAAGTCTTTGATAAGCTCAACAGAAACAACTTTAGAATCATTGGAGTCCCAGAGACCCAAGAAGAAAATCTCCAGGAAGAATCAACAGTCAAGAACATCATCACAGAGAAACTACCAGAGTTAAAGAAAACATGTGACCAAATCCTGCATGCCCGAAGAGTACCAGCTAAAAAAGACCCCAGGAGAAACACCCCAAAACACATCATAGTCACAATGATGAACCCCACAGATAGAGATAGAATTCTGCAAGCAGCAAGATCAAGAAGGGAAATTACATTCCAGGGAGCATCCGTGAAATTTATAGCATACCTGTCACCAGAAACACTCAAACCAGAAGGCAGTGGTGGGATATAGTGAAAAAACTCAATGAAATAAATGCTTCGCCAAGAATACTGCACCCAGCAAAACTCACTTTCAGGTATGAAGGAAGTATACATGGCTTCACAGATAAACAACAGCTCAAAAACTTTACAGACTCAATACCATTCTTAAAAGAAACACTGAAAGATCTATTCTAAAGACAAGACAGAACAAAAAACACACCAAACTTCTACACAAAGATGACAGTAAATCCCATGACAATTATTTCTCTCAATGTCAATGGACTAAATACACCTGTTAAGAGGCACAGAGTGGCAAAATGGATCAAAAAACTAAACCCAACCTTCTGCTGCCTACAAAAAACACACCTGAATAGTCAGAATAAAGATAGACTCAAAATCAAAGCCTGGAAGAAAATCATTCAAGCAAACAACACCCTTAAAAAGCGGGGGTGGCCATACTAATATCAGATGACAAAAACTTTATACTCAGAAAAGTTGTAAGGGACAAAGATGGATATTATATACTAATTAAGGGATATGTACAGCAGGAAGAAATCACTCTTCTAAACATACACACACCCAATGAGGGACCAGCAAAGTATTTAATACAATTGTTGACAAATCTGAAAAATAATATCAATAATAACACAATAATTGTGGGAGACTTCAATACATGCTTGTCAACACTTGATAGGTCAACCAAAGTGAAACCCAACAAAAACATACTAGACCTGAAAAGAGAAATGGAAGAAAGAGGCCTAGTAGATTTATATAGGACACTCCATCCTCAGAAACCTGGATACACATTCTTTTCCAACGCACATGGGTCATTCTCCAGGATAGACCACATGCTGGCACATAAAACATACCTCCATAAAATCAAGAAGATAGAAATTGGCTCTGCTAAGAACACTGAGGACCTAGGGGACTCTTTCCCTGTTTCTGTCTGACCTGATTTCTTGGAGCTCTCCCTTGAGAACAGAGCCCTGGGAAGCGAACCCAGAAATCATTGCACTCTGAAGCTGCCAGCGAGCCAATGAGTGAGTAAGATCTGGCTGGCTGTAGAGCTTCCCAATTGGAGGGCTGATTGCTACTTCTGCGGGAGACTCTGCCCTGTTGCACTCTGCAAAGAACACTGAGGACTGAGGGGACTCTTTTCCTGCTTCAGTCTGTCCTGATTTCTTGGAGCCCCAGAAGAGTGTTCGCGCCCGCGCACTCTTTCTAACCAATAAACCCCATCACAATACGCAGGAAAAACCACACTACTAGAGCAACAATGCAGAAAGCTCGTAGGCAAACACTAGGCACTGAGAATGAAGATGATGGCTTGGACGACCCTAAAAATCACAATCATCCGCTTAACCTCTCGGATAAGGAATTTAAAATAGAAATATGGAATATGTTTGTAAAACTCCAAGAAAGCATAGATCGATCTGAACAGAACACAACGACAGAACTCAGAAAATTTCAAACTTGCTATAGTGATTAGGCAAGAAAAATATATCAAGGGAATCCAGATAGGAAAAGAAGAAGTCAAGCTCTCACTGTTTGCATATGACATGATACTATACTTAGAAAACCTTAAAGACTTTACCATAAAGCTTCTAGAAATAATAGATTCATATAGCAAGGTGGCAGGCTACAAAATTAACACACAAAAATCAATGGCCTTTTATACACTAACAATGATAGGGAAGAAATAGACAGTAAGAGAACAATCCCATTCACATTAGTGCCACACAAACTCAAATATCTTGGAATCAAGGTGACTAAAAATGTGAAGGATCTATACAAAGAAAACTATAAAACACTGCTCCATGAAATAAGAGAGGACACACGGAAGTGGAAACACATAATCTGTTCATGGATTGGCAGGATCAACATCTTAAAATGGCAATACTTCCAAAAGCATTGTACAGATTTAACGCGATTCTTCTAAAGATACCCATGACATTCTTCAAAGAAGTGGATCAAACACTTCTGAAATTCATTTGGAACAATAAACAATCTTGAATAGCTCAAGCACTCCTTGGGAAAAGGAATATGGGAGGCATCACTTTCCCCAATTTTAAACTGTATTACAAAGCAATAGTTATCAAAAACAGTGTGGTATTGGAATAAAGACAGACCCTCAGATCAGTGGAATAGGCTTGAGTACTCAGAGAATGTTCCTCAGACACATAGCCACCTAGTTTTTGATAAAGGAGCAAGAAATCCTAAATAGAGCAAGGAATACCTATTCAACAAGTGGTGTTGGCACAACTGGTTAACCACTTGCAAAACAGCAAACTCAGAACCCTGGCTAACACCATGTACAAAGGTAAAATCCAAATGGATTAAAGACCTTGATATCAGATATGAAACTATAAGGTATATAGAACAACATGTAGGTGAAACACTCCATGACATTGAGACTAAAGGCATCTTTAAGGAGGAGACAGCACTCTCCAAACAAGTGGAAGCAGAGATAAACAGATGGGACTATATTAAGCTGAGAAGCTTCTGCATCTCAAAGAAGGTAGTGCCCAGAATACAAAGGCCACCCACTGAGTATTCACTCAATACTCATCAGATAAAGAACTAATATCCAAAATCTACAAGGTACTGACAGAACTGTACAAGAAAAAACATCTAACCCCATCAAAAAATGGGGAGAAGAAATGAAAGACACTTTATAAAAGAAGAAGGCAAATGGCCAAAAGGCAAATGAAAAAATGCTCAACATCACTAATCGTCAGGGAGATGCAAATCAAAACTACTATGAGGTACCACCTCACGCCACTGAGATTAGCACACATCACAATAAAGGAAAACACTCAGTGCTGGCGGGGATGTGGAGAGAAAGGAACTCTTTTTTACTGCTGGTGGGAATGCCGTCTAGTACAACCTTTATGGAAAGCGATATGGAATTCCTTCACAAACTGGAAATTGAGCTCCCATTTGATCCAGCTATACCACTCCTAGGAATATACCCGAGGAACACAAAAATGCAATACAAAAATCCCTTCCTTACACCTATATTCATTGCAGCACTATTTACAATAGCCAGACTCTGGAAACAACCAAGATGCCCTTCAACAGTTGAGTGGCTAAAGAAACTGTGGTACATATACACAATGGAATACTATGCAGCCATCAGGAGAGATGAAGTCATAAAATTTTCCTATACATGGATGTACATGGAATCTATTATGTTGAGTGAAGTAAGTCAGAGGGAGAGAGAAAGACGCAGAATTATCTTGATCATCAATGGGTTTTGAGAAAAATGAAAGACATTTTTAATAGTATCTCAGAGACAAGAGAGATTAGGGCTGGTAGGTGCAGCTCATGACATGAAGCTCACCACATAGAGTGATAATTGCAGTGGGAGAGATGACTACACTGAAAACTATCATAATAATGTTAATGAATGAGGGAAGTGGAAAGCCTGTCCCGAGTACAGGTGGTGGGTGGGTGGGGAGGAGGGGGATCTGGGAAATTGGTGGTGGGAATGTTGCACTGGTGAAGGGGGGTGTTCTTTAGATGACTGTAATCATACAACTATAATCATATTTGTAATCACGGTGTTTAAATAAAGATAATAAAAAAGGGGGGACCCTATATTCTTCAATATAATATTTAAATGGAGAACCCAGGTGATTAAAAAGCAACAGGATGTGGGTATCTGAATCACAATGCACAAGGCCCACATGATACACATGTTGATATTAGCAGATGCTAGGACTTTTGCCTTAAGTTTCACATCAACATCAGCTAAATCTGCTCCCCTGAGTACATCAGACAGCATCAAGCAATACTTTGTATATCATGACTTTCATTGTCCTGATGTTCACATAGTCTGAGAAAAAATCTGACAGGGATCAGCAATTGTCTCCCTTCTGTGATCATTACCTTATCCTCTCACTGACTTTGCAGCTGTCAGATCCCAGAAAGAACAAGGAAGAGGTTTGCTCACCAGACCCATCAAAGCATATAAGAAATTGACAAGAGAAGATAGGATTTGAACAACTAGATTTTATGGGTTTTGATTTTTAAAATAAATTTTGCCACCAGGACAAAAGGAAAACAATTCTTAATCTGTCCGTATACCAATTATGCAGTTGCATTTAAATCTTCTCAAGCAGTGGTCCTCAAACTACGGCCCACGGGCTACATGTTGTATTTGTTCCCATTTTGTTTCTTCACATCAAAATAAGATGTATGCAGTGTGCATAGGAATTTGTTCATAATTTTTGTTTTTATTATAGTCTGGCCCTCCAATGGTCTGAGGGACAGTGAACTGGGCCCCTGTTCACAAAAAGTTTGAGGACGAGCCTGATTCCCATACATGCGTTCCAACACAGCTGCTGTCCAGGGTCTACAGCTGCAGGTTTTGAGATCAATTCCATACAGAACCTACAGCAGAGGCCACATGAACAGAGGTAGGCTGGACCGATCCACAAAAGGTGGAGCCAAAGAGCCGAGCCTCTCTTTCACTGCAGATATCTCAATGAACCCTCACACAACATGCAGAAAACATCACACTACAAGGATGACAACCCAGACCAACACCATGCATCAAGAATGAAGATGGCAGCTCCAGTGACGTAAAAAGTGCCAACCACCAGATAAGGAGTTTAGAGAAGAAGTATGAAGGACCCTCATAGAACTCAAAGAAAGCATGGATTGAGATGAATGGACCACAAATAAGAATCAAAAGGATATGAAAATAGAAATGAAAAAGCTCCAAGCTGAAATAACTGGACTGAAAAAAATTGGTAGGTGAAATAAAACCTCACTGAAAAGCCTATTCAACAGAGTAAAAACAGCTAAAACTGAATCAGTGAGCTGGAAGAGATGCATAACAGCTCCATACAACAGAAGAGATGGGAAAAGAGACTTAAAGCAAATGATTAGACAATGGAAATTGTCTAATTGTCTAAGAATGTCTACAGATGAAAATACAAGTGTTTGATAAACTCAATAGAAACAATATAAGAATCATTGGAGTCCCAGAGACCCAGTAAGAAAATTCCCAGGAAGAATCAACAATCGAAGACATTGCAGAGAAACCCCTATAGTGGTAGTGCATTTGCCTTGCACATTGCTCACCCAGGATGGACCTAGGTATGATTCCCAGCATCCCATATTGCCCCTTCATCAGGAGCAATTTCTGAGCACATAGCCAAAGTGACCCCTGAGCATCACCAGTTGTGGACCAAAAACAATAACTAAAATATCCTATTCATATTTGTGACATAAAAATTCAAATACCTTGGAGTCAGCTTAACTGAAGAGGTGAAGGATCTATTTAAAAAAGACTACAAAATACTGCTTCAAGAAATAAAAGATGACAGAAGGAAATGGAGACACCCTGTTCATAATGGGAATAATTCATTAATTCTTTTTCTTAATTCATTTGGGCTGTACTTCCCAAAGCATTGTACAGATTTAATGCAAGTTATCTCAGGATATCCATGACATTCTTCAAAAAAGTGGATCACACTTTCCTGAAATTTATTTGGAACAGTAACATCCATGAATAGCTAAAGCAACCCTTAGGAAAAAAGATATGAGGCATTAATTTCACCTATGTTAAATTGTCCTACAAAGCAATAGTCATTTAAATTTCATGGTATTAGAATATAGACAGACCCTCAGATCAATGGAATAGACTGGAATTTTCAAAGAATGTTCCTCAGAAATATAATCAATTAATCTTTGATAAATGCAAAATGGAGTAAGGACAGCCTCGTCAAGTGGTTTTGGGACAAATGGTTAGGCACATGCAAAAAAAAAACTCAGACATCCATCTATCACCATGAATATAGATCAAATCCAAATGAATTAGGGAACATAATATCAGATCTGGAACCATAGGTATATAGGAGAACATGTAGGCAAAATACTCCATGACATTGAGGCTAAAGGCATCTTCAAGCAGGAAAAATCACAAACAAGTGGAAGCAGAGATAAACAAATGGGACTATACTATACTGAGCAGCTTCTGCACCTCAAATAGTTACTATGATACAAAAGCCATGCACAGAATGGGAGAAACTTTTATTCAATATACCCAACAGATAAGAGGCTAATATCTAAGATATACAAGGTACTGAGAGAACTTAACAAGGAAAAAAATTTAACCCCATCAAAAATGGGGAGAAAAGAACAAAAAATTTACTCAAAGAAGAAATACAAATGGCCAAAAATCACATAATCACATATAAAAAGATCTACATCACTAATCATCAAGGAGATGCAAATCAAAACAACTGTGAGGTACCATTTCATGCCACTGAGACTGACATGCATCTCAAAAATAGAAACAATCAGTGCTGGTGGGGATGTGGGGAGAAAGGAACTTTCATTCACTGCTGATGGGTAATGCTGTCTAGTCTAGCCTTTATTGAAAACAATATGGAGATTTCTCATAAAACTGAAAATTGAGCTCATATGATCAAGTCATACAATTTTTAGGGATTTTCATTAGGATCACAGAACCTAACACAAAAATGCCTTCCACATGCCTCCATTCATTGAAGCACTATTTACAATAGCAAGAATCTGGAAATAACTCAGATACCTGACAACAGATGTGTGGCTAAAGAAACTGTGGTGTGTATATATATACCACATATATATGCCATATATATATACCACATATATATACCATATATATGTTGACCAACAACATTCAGCCATATTTGACTTATCTTTATATATCCCTCTTTCCCACCTCCCCAAATATATTACTGTTTGATATTATTACATTACTTTAATAAGATTTATTAAGAAAATGTTTATTTATATTTAAGGTAGTGTTTACATAAATGGCAGTATTTTAATTTATACCTACTCACATCCATTTAGTCTATAAAACTATCAAAAATTAACTGTTTTCTTAATATTAGAGAATGACTCATCCCCTTTTCCAAGTTAGCTTTATCATTTCATTCAGATCTAACCATTACACTCTTTTTGACTTTTAGGTTAGGTTTGACTACTTTATGATTTCACTGAAATGTAATTTACACTTTTCTATTTGTGAATGTACCATTAAGTCTTTGAGATTCATTTATGTTGATGATTTTATTGGTAGATTTTACTTTTGTGTTGTTGATTAGTTTTCTATTCAAGGGATACACTAAAATTTGTTTTCCTGTTTTTCACATACTTGGGCTGTTTCTAATTTGAGACTATTAAAAGTAAAGCTACTTCCACCTTCTTACAGTGTGCATCTTTGTACAAACATTTTTTTTTGTACAAACATTTTTTGCTTGATTTCTTTTTGGCATCTTTCCACAGGACACAGAAAAGCTAGCTAGGTCAAAGGGGGGAGGGCTGTATTTTAAATTTATTTGAAATTGCCAAACTTTCTCTTAAATTTTACAATGTTTTTTTTTATTCTCATTGGCAGTATAATTCAGAGTTAAAATTGTTGCACATCATCTCCAACATTTTGTTTTGCCAGCTCTCGTTTCAATCCTTTATTGAGATTTTTGTCTCATTTTGGCTTTAACTGTGTTTCCTTAATGACTAAATGGTATTGGGTAATCACTTTATATGCGGACCCTTGGTTTTTATGTCAGAATAACCTTGATTCAAATCCAACTCTAATCTGGCCATGCAAGATTCACAAATTATCTGCAAAAGAAATAAGATTATCATATTTTCCATGGAATTTTTGTGAAAATTATGTTTTACATGCAAATATAGCTTCATTTCTTAGCGATGTCCACCTTTGCCCTATCTTAAATAGTAGTTGTACTATATATTAACACTATCTTACTATACATTAACACTAATTCTTCAAGTCAAATAACACTTGAGATATGTGGTTTCCTATGGACATATATCTCACTGGCTTGTTTCTGTTTCTTTGTTTGCCCATTTCTACTCTGGAAAGTGATGCCTGTTTTCTCTTATACACAAACTTCTCCTTTTTTTTCCCTCTCATCTTTCTAAATGTGTGTTAGTGAAAGCTATCTTGATTCACATGCAGAAAAGGACTATTTGTTGAGCTATATTTACAGACACACAAATAGGCAGGTAGGTGATTTATTGTTAGTCTTAAGTGGGGGGAAATTAGAAGAAAAAATTATTTTATACACAAAGGTCTAAAATTCAACATGCTCTCTCATCTCAACATATGGTATAAGCAAAGTTTTTTTGACTATTGGCAACTTCCTGTTACAAATAGCACAATAGATAATCCTGGTCAATTTAGATATGACTCTGTGCCTTAGTCTAATTGCACCATAATGAGCAAATTTGAATTTTATCACTGTAGCCACAGCTTTTGAATATGAATTTGCTTGAGCACACACTGACTAAACCATCATTTATTTCTTCCTCTATAGCTCTACTTTTGGTTCTTTCTTCTTATTCCTTTTGATATTTACTATTGAAAAGATTTTAAATGTATCAATTTCATTGCTAAAAATTAGGAAAAGGCAGGTAAACTAATTTTTGTGAGTCATATTCATTTGTATATAAAGCTATAGTGATCAAAATTGCATTCTATTGAAATAAAGGTAGGTTCTCCAATCAATGGGTCAGAATTGAATGCCCAAGGGCAACACACCATATTATGGACAGTCAATTTCAATAAAGAAACTGAGAACATAAAATAGGGTAAATGTGTCCTCTTCAACAAATGGTGCTAGGAATGGTAGATACCTATAGATAGATACCTATTATAATTAAAATATTAGAGCTGGGTCCATATCTTATACATTGCATGAAAGTAAACTCAAAGTGAGTCAAATAATTTGAGATCTGACCAGAAATCATAAAGTAATAGAGAAAAATATAGGCTGAACATTTTAAAATTTAGGATTCATTGTCCTCTTCAAGGATCACTGTTTAATTCATGTTTCCAAGGAATCCATTTGTATATATTTCCCAAGATGAGTAAAGAGGAGTGGGCACTTTTTTTGTTACAAGATTAAGTGGTAGAACAGTTTATTCATGTTTCTCCTATAAGAAATATTTTTTAAAAAGTGGAGCAGAGAAGAAAAGAGGAAAAGACATAGCTTTATAACTATGGACACGTCAGTTCTCTGAGCCTCAGATTATCTTTCTAAACATGGGACAATTAAAAAATATGAATAGATGGGGACCGGGAGATAGCATGGAGGTAAGGCGTTTGCCTTTCATGCAAAAGGTCATCGGTTCGAATCCCGGTGCCCCATATGGTCCCCCGTGCCTGCCAGGAGCAATTTCTGAGCATGGAGCCAGGAGTAACTTCTGAGCACTGCCGGGTGTGACCCAAAAACCAAAAAAAAAAAAAAAATATGAAGAGATGAAAGTTTCTGAGGGTAATACCAAAAACATCAATAATTACCATATTATTATTAACAGAAAACAATGGAGTAGCTCTTTTGCTTCCATGCAGACTCCTTAAGAACTCTTGAGAAAGTCTTTCTCTTTCCATTACTACTTTCTGTTCCCCATCTCTGTGTCTATTTCAGACACCAGACACACAATACTTCTAATTCATTTTCAATTGCTCCTAAACTTCACAGTATCACAGTAAAATACTTTAATCTTTGAAAGATTTTTCTCTTCAATAATTACAAGACCAGGATAATAAAAATTTACAACCAATGGGAAGTTATAAGAGATATGAAAATGCAGTTGTCAGGAGAGATGAAGTCATGAAATTTTCCTATACATGAATATACATGGAATCTATTATGTTGAGTAAAATAAGTCAGAGGGAGAGAGAAAGACACAGAATATTCTCACTTATCTATGGGTTTTAAGGAAAATGAAGGACATTCTTGAAATAATTTTCAGAGACAAAAGAGAGGAGGGCTGGAAGTTCCAGTTCACTTCATGAAGCTCACTACAAAGAGTGATGAGTGTAGACACAGAAATAATTACATTGAGAACTATTCTAACAATGAGAATGAATGAGGAAGTAGAAAGCCTGTCTAGAATACAGGTGGGGGTGGGGTGGGGAAGAGGGAGATTTGGGATATTGGTGATGGGTATGTTGCACTGGTGAAGGGGGGGGTATTCTTTACATGACTGAAACCCAACCATAATCATATTTGTAATCAAGTTGTTTAAAGAAAGATATTGAAAAAGGAATGTGAAAAGAGATAGTATTAGTTCCCACTTAACTTTATCTCAAAGTAAATTGGAATGTGACCTAGTACTTCAACATAGTCTCTTTCTTCCTTTTGTAATATTTTTCCCCAGGAGAATTTTCCTTTATCTTTAAAATGTTTCCAAACTCAGAATGGTCGTTTAGATGTGTGTTTACACTTTGGTAACTTACTTTATACTCCACATTCCTCTACTCAACTGTTAAATATATTACCTCCTTTGTGGCTGGAACAACAGCACAGCGGGTAGGGCATTTGCCTTGCATGCGGCCAACCCAGTTCAATTCCCACCATCTCATATGGTCAAATGAGCCTGCCTGGAGTAATTTCTGAGTAAGAGCCAGTAGTAATTACAGAGTACAGCTTGATGTGAACTCAAACCAAAAATAAAATAAAATGTTACCTTTAAATTTGCTAATACCTATTTAATGTGGTAAAGTATTTTAAGAGTAAATAAATACCATTGTGATAATGGAAGAATCCAGTATGGTTTCGTGAAAGGAACATTGATTTTATTATCAGAGAAATGGAAATTCAAGGCACTATGGTCTTGAAATTGTTATTGTTGTAATTTTTCTTTATATGTTAGTTTTTTCATGATTAAGCAAGTTAAGACTAATAATGTAAGTTATATCATGGAATAAGTAAATAATATATTAAGGTATACTAAAGAACATCATATAGTTTGAGACCCTAATACTTTCTCCTAATAGAGTAAAAAACAAAACCAAAAAACCAAAATAAGTATAATTTGTACATTGGGGAAGTTCTTGACTGGATCCACCCCAAAGGGATTCCTGCTCATGAAGAAAATAAAATTTTTATTTTATTCTTAGAGGAATTGTTGAAGGGGAATCACTATTTCAATAATAGAATAGACATTATGAGACTGCTGTTCTATCCTGTTAAAAATTTTATATTTAGGTAAAGAAAATAGAATGTATTAATGGTGAAACATAATAGTAAGGAAGAGTCTATTTACCAAAAAATGTAAGGCCAGGTAAAAGATATAGATTCCTAAATGATTACCCTATTTGGTTCATAGATTTTGTAGATTCCATATAATGTATGATTTTGGTGGGTATTTTATATACTTCTTAAAAGATTTATAGTAATGACAAGTAATCAGCAAATTAAATTTTGCTTTACCCTGAGTACACAAATGCCACATTGTGTATAACAAAAGCACCTGTATTATCAATATTATTATGAAAAAATACTTGCTCTGACAATCTGCAGTCTCCCTGTTTAGAGGCTAGACATTTAACTTCCCCTTTTTTTTTTGTCCCCAGATTCACCATTCAAACCCAGCAAGGGTCTGGGTTGAGGTGTATATGGGGTGCATTTACTGTACCTCCTCCTTCTATACAGTCAGTGTAAAGAACACAGCCTGTGATAAGAATTGGGAGGTCTTATTATTTCTTATCAATTCTTTTGATTTTTTCTTTAACTTCTTTTTTAAACACCCCCTTCACTAATACAATTTTCCCGCCACCACTGTTCCATAACTCCCTCCCTCCC
>PVKC010001431.1:0-50704 GCA_004027635.1 Crocidura indochinensis
AAAAAAAAAAGAAAAAGAAAAGTGCATTTGGGGAAGAAAAGGGAAAGTTTTTACAATAATGCTGTGAGAAATGGTGATATTTTTAATGCAAGAATAGATTAAGGAGTAGTCAGGGGCACACCTGAAAACAAGAGTGTGTTGGGATATCTTTCACTCTAAAATTTGTTTGGCAGTCTGTCATGTGGAAGAAGGAAATGATTTATTTTGTATATTTATAAAGGCCACAGTGAGGTCATTGGAAAACATTTTAGTTTCAGTACAATGCGAGGTAGGGGGAGAATTTGTCAAAAATTGAAAGCCTAAATACATCATCATTAAATGTGTTCAAGATCTTTTTAAAACATAATTTTAAATGGTTTTTTTTTGGTACTGTAGACTAGGTAACTGTGCAAGACAATGAGCACACCCTTGAGGAGACTGGCATCAGAAGATAATTACCAGCTAATTATTATCAATAAAATACGTGTTATTAATATGAGCAAAGAACAATAGAAATTAATTTTGCCTGAAGTCAAGGGGAGTAACTAATTGAAATAATAGAAACTGCCTGAAGAGTGAGGGAGAAAGAAAAGTTGTGTGGTATCTAGAAGATAATCGAAGTGGAATTCCCAGGGAGATTTTGAAACTCTAAGTCTAGAAATACTCACTGCTGGAAAGACTTATTAGAACATTTGCAGTAGAAGCAAAGATTGTCAAAACAAATGTCTTCTCAAGATAAGTGGGCAATATAAATAAGTGAAGTGAACAAGTGTAAAATAATAAATGGTAGTGGGGACCATGGGAATTTGAAAGCAAAATTTTTCCTTAAAAATCCTGCTACTGTTTTGCTCCCGTAAATTGTTCACATGTAGGAATATTTGCTACATGCTACCCATCTCTGTGCATGCTAAATGAAAATAGATACTTGGGTACTTAAGTTACATTTTGAGTTATTTCTTCTTTACACACTACCTCTTAAGACTGAATATTGAAAGTTCTCTACAGAGAGATAGTTTATGGCTTAAGATGCTTGTCTTGAAAGCAATTGGCCTAGGTCCTTCCCTGGCACTACATGAATCTCAAGCATAGCTGGGTAGAACCCTATAGACTCCCTGATCTCTACCATTGTGACCTGGCACCGCAGGGACCAACCACTGTGGTCTTCTTTTTTTAAAAATGTTTAAATATCTTTATTTAAATACCATGATTACAAACATGTTTGTGATTGGGTTTTAGTCACAAAAAATTATACTCCCATCCACCGGTGCAACATTTCCACCACCAATGTTCCCCCAACCCCAACTCCTTCCTCCCCCACCTGTATTAGAGACATTCTATTTCTCTCACTCACTATCATTGTCATGATAGTTAGCAGTGTAGTTATTTCTCTGACTGCATTCACCACTCTTTGTGGAAAGCTTCATATCAAGGGCTGGTCCTTCTATCCCTCATCAATATTGTCTCTGGATATTATTACCATAACGTCTGATTTTTTTTAAATCCCACAGATGAGTATGACTATTCTGCATATATTTCTCTCCCTTTGACTTATTTCACTCAGCATAATAGTTTCCATGTCTATCCATGTATAGAAAAATTTCATGACTTCATCTTTTCTGATGGCTATATAGTATTCCATTGTATGTATGTACCACAGTTTCTTTAGCCACTCATCTGTTGTCGGGCATCTAGGTTGTTTTCAGATTTTGGTTATTACAAATAGCACTGCAATGAATATAAGTGTGCAGAAGGCATTTTTGTTGCATTTTTGTATTCCTAGGGTATATTGCTAGGAGTGATATAGCTGGATCATATGGGAGCTCAATTTCCATTGATTTAGGGAATCTCCATATTGTTTTCCATAATGGCTAGACTTGACAATATTCCCATCAGTAGTGAATAAAAGTTTATTTCCCCCACCTCCCTCCAGCAGTGATTATTCTTGTTGTTTGTGGCAGCATGATCTTCTATAACCTCAACATTTAGCCAATGATCCAGTGGACCAGAGTGATAAGTACATATAGCAGGGAAGGCATTTGCCTCACTAATATTTGACTTCTGGTATCACATATGTCTCTTCAGCAATGATCCCTGATTACAGTAATAAGAATGAGTACTCTCAAGTGGAACTTCAAGACAACAAAAAATATCTATCATCTTGACATATATATTTTATGGTGATTGTTAACACCATGAAAATGAATAGATCTTTCCTGAGTAAAACACTGGTTTTGCTCAATTGGATAGCCTAAATCTTATTTTGTATCTAATGTTTCCTTATTATATATCTGGAACATTCATGCCGCTATTGTGATATTTGAAGAGGGAACGTAGTACATAAGGAAACAAGATGCAAAAGAGAAATAGAAATTACAAAATATATTGTTAGTCTAGAGTAGTAGGTTGAGTAGTGGGGTTTTGCAAAGAGGAGTCAAGTATAATAGGTAGTGACTGTGAATGTTTCATACAAAACAACTGCTTACTTGTAAAAAAAATGTCTGTTGTTATTAAAAAGGGAATAAAGCTTTATCAGTCTGCCCCTATATGAGCATTCCAAATAGAATGGCAAACAAAATGATTTAAGAACCACTAAGAGAATAGAAAATAAAACATGGAGTTCTGAGTAAAAACATCTGAAATAACTGTGAAAGAATCTTCCGACTGGTCCTAGATGAGAGTTACTGAAACTTAGAGGTAGGGAGCTTCAAAGAGTAAGATCAATTTTGACATATGCTGTAGATAGAAAGGGGTGAGGACACTGGACTTTGAAAGAGTCAAAGCCCTGTGACCTCTGGTGATCTCTTAGAGGATACTCGAAGGAGACGAATTTTCAGGATTCCAGGCTGCTGTGCCCTGAACATCTATCTAAAGATCAAATGAACGGAAGGGCTGCAGAGGGCTCTTTTGCAAAGGTTGGCAGTAGAAGGCTGGAGTAAACTAACTATATTCCAAGGATGAAGCCAACTTCAAGAAAAATTTTGCTATTTTTCTAATGGCATAGAATTGACAATGTATTGAGATGAGTTAAGGGATAATTGATGAAGCAATAGATGGAATGAGGCATAAAATGGAGAGATCAAAATTAGAGCATTTGAGATTCTTCTTCCTTGCAGACAGGTAAAAATATAAATCTCTGCAAGTAATAGAGAGGAAAATTGAGGGAGTGTATGTCCAATGACTACATTTTCTCTAAAGCAGTCGATGAAAGAGGGGGTTAGTAGGGAGGTACGGGCTTGAAAAATAAAGAAACAAGTTTAGAAAAGCTGCTAAAAGAATTTAATAGGAGTGAATAAAGGAATTGTTGATGTTAAGCCTGAGTTTGAAAAGCATTAAATAGTAATGATCAGAAGAGCTGTTAGGTTTCTCTCTTAGTATCAGGGCATCAAGAAATAGAAAGAAGGGTCTGTGCTACTCAGGCATTATACAATGACCAGTCAGAGTCAACAGAGGCCAATCAAATATGTTAACAACAGATAAGTGGGAGGTTGAATAAACTGACATGATGCAGATGGAAGTGAACTAAAATGAGTCTGACAATGGCAGACTGTTCTGAAAGAACAGTGTAATTTGGATACTTATTTTTCTAAGGTATCAGAATAAGAAGTTCTTGCATTCATTGTGGCTTTAATCTAGATAGCTTTCTTTTATTTTTTTAAATTCCAACATCATTTCTCTCTAGATATAAGAAGTCATAACATATTCTTTCATGTGTGTGTCATGATTGTAATGGCATATAAAGTAATCTGAATCTACCAAGAAGCAAAATGAGAGAACTCAGGAATGGCTTGGAGAAACATAAAGTAGATGATATTTTCTATTTGTACACCTAAACCCCTCCTTGCATTGCATCCTGTCCATTCCAGTACCTGAGCCATAATGGTTAAAGCCCATGATGTCTTAGCTCTCTATGTATGTGCTTATTTATTTTTCTGTCTCAGTATTCCCAGGAATTGATATTAATTTTATTGCCATCTGATGATACTCCACTCTCAAGTCAATATTTTTTAGCCTTTTAGACACACTCACGTCATAAGATAATCATATTTTTCATTTTATATTTCTCAGTTCTTACAAGTTCTATTGAAAGTATTTGGTATGAAGAGGGAATAGAGTGGTGATAATTTGTCCAGTGGTCCTTGAGTTATATATTCTAGGAAGAGTCACATATATTAATCATGAATATTCACATACAAATATTCTCAGCAGTGTCAAGGTCCACAGAATGGTAGAGCTTAGTGCCTCCCAAATCAGTGGTAATGAGTAGGAAGGATTCACAACTAGACGCATTATTGACATGAAAGCCAATACTGAATATCCTGTAGTTTTATTTATTTTTTTTAGTTTCTGTCTATTTATTTTTAAGGGACTTCAATAGCAAATTTTTTTCTGGCAAAGAAACTATCTCTGATCTTAGAACTTGGATTTTTTTAATGGGTTTAGGAGATAAGATGAATATGGGAGATGTTGGCTTAGATTCAGCAGACTTGCTTGATTTTATGTTTAGGTATATCTATCTGAGCCTGAGTTGAAACAGTTGAGGGTACTTGTTACCTTTAATATGGCACCTTGATGGAGTTCTCAGTAACCTTACTGTGACTGTGTTTTTGGTTCCACATAATATCTGAAGTCACCCAAACACTACTCTTGTTATTAATAGATGTGCTGTTAAAAATCGTAAAAGTGCATATTTAATCTAATTTTGATGAGTTTGTACCTGTAGCTTTTACTGTAAAGGTCCAGAGACATAGTATTAACAGGTAATAATTGAAAGATTTTTGAAGAATGAATAGAGTTAAGTGGTACAGGAAGAAGAGAGCTTTCTAGTCACTGGGGACAAATCTACAAAGCACAGTGTGAGGATCAAATCTTAGGAGAATGAAGAATGAAAGAATTTCTGTGTGGCTGGAGTTCAGGAGTATGGTGCAAGGTAAACTGTGCCAAAGGGACTATATTTGATGAGATTTGATATTTGTTTCTGTTGCAGTGGAAATATGTGCGATGATAATAGCTTATAACTAGTTGATAACTATAATGAATGAGTTATCATCATAGAAGCTGGCCCAGCCCTTTTGATGAAATATATATCAAGATTCACTGTTCCTCTTTGCCAACATATCTGTAAAGCAGGAGTTGTCCTTGTCTTAACCCACCCTGTCATCTTAAGAGAAGGATAGGGATTATGCTTCTCGATGGAAGACCTATCCCTCAAGCCCTTGTACCAGTACAGCGTGCATGGTGTCAGAATGGGCAGAAAGAATAATGGCTATTGTATTTGTCTACCTGAACTAATCTATCACACCTCTGAGAAACCCCTGCTATAGTCATTGTGTAGTCTCTGTCCTGAGGTGAAACACACCAGTTTACAAATTATTAGGGAGCTACTTGGAAATCCTCTTTGTCACCACTGAAGCATACTCATTTATTTAGCAAAATGTCCATAATTTTCAAATTGCTTGATTTAGCTACTGGCTATTTGATATCTTCAAGGGGTCCCATCAGGAGCAGTGCTTCACCATTACCTGCAAAAACAAGGCAGGCTTTTGATTGCTAGAGTTAATCACATGCAAAGACTTTCATTGCTCGGAGCAGCAAGCAGCATGTTCCTGCAGGGACTGGGCTGAAATCTCCTGCCAATTTCCCTTCCATGCTTGTCCCTCCCTCCACACCTACACCCTTTCTTTCTTTCATTAGACTCAATGGGTTCCATTCAATGAGGGAAATTGTAATTAAAACATTTACAAAGCTCCACTTTTGCCTGTGACTTCTCTTAAGACTTCTCTTAAGATATTCACGATTCCCTCTTTTTTCCAAATAGAGTATGACAAAGTTTCCTAGAATTTCCCCCTTACTGACTCAGCCCCCCTAGAATGGTATTAAAACATTTGAAAACACCTCCACAAGGAATTATAAGTATGGGGCAAAAAGATTGGAGGAGTGGGGAAGAAATGACAAAACAAGTATTTTCAGGGCCCAACTCTCTTCCTGGTGGCCCTGCAGCTAAGTTCATAGGTTTTCTGTCTTTCTTTCTTTGCCATTAATTTTTCACACCTCTGGTACCAAGAAAAGGGTCTTGTTTTCCTTTTGGATGTAATTAGAGTAATCAAAGGGTTTGTAATACCCTTGTGTTTTATTTCTCTGTCTCTATTCAATTTTTTTTTCTGTGCAAAAAAATATAAAACACAAAACAAATACCCTGAGTCTCTAGGCTTTGTGAATTCTTACAGGGAAAATTGGTTTTTACCATACTAGCAATTGGCAGCAATAATTCTGAGGTGAACAACCTGAAATTACTCCCTTAAAGGCAATAATTTGTATAATACGTATTTTGAGAAAGGGGGTAGGACTAGGTGATAATTTAGGTGAATTTTAACAGAGTTTATCTTTATGCTTTGTGATAAATGGGGAAGCACACTGTTGGTAAATTCAACTAAGGATGTGCAGTTGCTTCTGGTTTTATTCTTGTTGAATAGCTTCTGGTTTGAATGACAAATTAAACTACAAGCTTCCAAACACGGAATTCTTTTGTTGAGAATTTACAAATTCTTGAAAGGAAAGGTGCCCAAATGCAGTTATCCTTTAAAGGTAAGGAGGTTAGGGGAAAAGTGGATTGACAGGTTTTTTTTGTATTAAAAATACCTTCCTGCAGGTCGAACCCATAGGAAATATTGTGTGAACAATGATTGCCACATCATCATAGACATTTCCATGGTGACAAAAGGGATGTTCACATGCAAAGTTGTGCCATCTTTGAAGACAAAATGATGAAAGGAGGAAAAAATCAAAAGCACACATTGTTTCAGGATTTTACAGTCTGTTTCTGCCTAAGATAGAGGGACTCATAGAATTTCACTTTACACGTGTAAATAATACAATTTAAAGTTTGAAAGAGCAGGTTATTTTTAAAATATTGAATTAATGAATGGATATATTGATATAGCAATATCTTTTTAAAATTCTACCTTGAAGCTGTATTTGTTATTATTATTTATCTTGATTAGTACCTATTTATTTTTATATATCTACCCATTCATTTAAAAATGATATTAGTGGAAGAATCAGTGGAAGAAACTTGAGATAATTAGAGGCATATGGCATGGCATGTCAAAGAATGAGTTGAGGGAATCATATAATAAGGAGTGGATGCTGTCATGTGACAAGGCCAGGTACTCTGAATGTTTATTTTGCATAAAGTAGACTTTTCTGATAGATTATTCATAGAATTGATGAGCTTCCTTCTAGGGCATACCTTGAAGTGGAAGCTATTGAATGTAGTTTTTCATGAATCTTTAGTTGATCTTTGTTCTTCAGGCCTTGGCAACACATATTTGAAAAACACTTGTACTAAAAATATTGAGGAGACCTCTCCTGTGCGTGGTTTGCAGGTGTGAATCCCAGATTTGATCCCCAACACTCTATAAATTCCCATCCACCTCTATTTCTGAGCACCAGTCCAGGAGTGGTTCTTGAGTACCACTTGATATAACCACCCCCCAAAAAATACATTATTAAATTAATAAGTACAATAAAATAAAAATCAGGAAACAAGCATTTTTTTTTGTTTTGTTTTTTTGGGCCATACCCATTTGATGCTCAGGGGTTACTCCTGGCTATGCACTCAGAAATTGCCCCTGGCTTGGGGGGACTATATGGGATGCCAGGGGATTGAATCGTGGTCTGTTCCTTGGCTAGCACTTGCAAGGCAGACACCTTACCTCTAGCACCACCTCGCCGGCCCCAGAAGCAAGCATTTTTTTTTTAACAGTAAATTATGGTTTCTCAAGCACATGTTTCCAACATTACACTCATCACCAATATAATCACCCTCCTATTCCAAAGACCCCTATGTCCTTCATTTCAAACCCACTATTCATTGTGTGAATGAGTACTCCTTTTGTGTCATTGTCACCCTTAATGCTACCTTGCTGTTTATCTTTAAGCCTCACATATGAGAGAAAACATTCTATATATCCCTTTTTAAAATTTCTTTCAGTGTATTGAATGAACTCTTAGTGCTTTAGGAATTCAGGAATGAGGGATGAAATCATTATCTTTTATCCATTTAAGAAGTACCTCAAGGGGGTACTCAGGAAGGACCATAATTAGAACAAAAAGGAGATTTTTGCTCATAAAATACCTAAAGTTATGTCTTGGCCTTCCCCTAGCTTCCTAAACATCTTCCTTTGTCTAACATCAGGGAATAGTCTTACTAATTTCGTTTATTTTTAGTTTGAACAAGAATTTATGAAAGTATTAGAGGATAGCATTTTATATAAGATACACTTATGTATACCTATATATATATATATATATATATACATTTATATAGATTCTCCAATATGAAATGCTGCTCACAATTTGTCTCCTTTTTTAGTTTTTTTAAAGTAAGTAATATCTATTTTCTCCCCTAAAAATACCTAAAGCAGGCGCTGCACAGCAGTAGGGCATTTTCCTTGCAAGAGTCTGATCAGAGACAGACTTTGCTTTGATTCCCTGCATACCTTATGGTCCCTGAGCCTTTCAGGAATGAGTCCTGAGCTCGGAGGCAGGAGTAAGCCCTAAGCAGAGCCAGGTGTGGCCCCAAAACAAAATAAGATACAATAAATTAAAAAAATAAGAGGAAGGGGAGATAATACAGTGGATAAAGTCCTTGACTTGTATGAAGCTGACCTGGAATTTGATTTTGGACATGGCACTTACAATTATAGAATATTTCATCTTTGTCTTGTAAAGAATATTGATATATGAGATTTCATTCCTGATCACAAGATCCTTCCCCCTCTTGAGGTATAAGGATTCTATCTTATTTCAAGGTTCAGAACATTTATTCCCACTTTGCCCCTCTGCCTTTAGAATACACATCTGTGACTTTCAATAAGTACATAATTATTCTTTTGTCCTACTGCTCAGGCTGATGCTAATTTGATTATTCAACTAGCCTGAAATGAACCCTGAGGGGTTGGAGCACAGATTTTCTACTCTCCAACAAGACCTAAAGGCAGGCAGAGAGAGCCTTTCGCTCAGCCTTGTGCTATGCAGGCCTTCAAATGACTGGAGATGCACAGACTGGAAGGCAGTCAGTCTGCTGTATTCAGTCCATCAATTTAAATGTTAATCTTATCTGGAAATTTCTTTACAGACATTCAGTAATGTCTTACAAAATATAGGGGCACCCCTAATTTAGTCAAATTGACACTCAGCTGTCACAATGTAAATAGCTCTGGGTTTTAAAATATGCTTTGCAATTTTGTAATTCAATGTCATCATTTTTTTCTAAAAATAAAAATACATGTTTGTTTCTCTAGCAACAATATATCTTAAATAGATTATCTGGATTACTTGCATAGTACAATTCTGTTTACACAATTCTCTTTGACTGTTTAACTATTAGATTTTTTATGCCTTGATATCTTCATCCCTAGATGATTAGATAGGTTTAGAGAAGGTGGCATTGAGTTATACCCTGAAAGCTGGACAATCAAACAGAGAAAATCAAGATATATAAGGGCAGGTAGAATAATAGTCTATTCATTGGTTACTGAGTTTCACAAGGGCATGGAATAGACTGAGAAATTGAAGTTTCTAAAATTTAGGGAGGTGAATGATGAGGTTTGACACAGATAATTGAATATATTCCTATATAACAACCTCAATCTCTAGGCTACAGAGTTTGAATTTATTCAGACTGAGATAGTAATATTGAAATTGAATTATGTTAGTGTCCAAGGGCTCCTGTGGCAAAGTACCAGAGACCAGGTAGTTTAAACAATAGAAAAGGAGGCTGAAGTCAAAGATCAAATCTGCAGGTTCATTGCTTCTCAGAATTTTGAAAAAAACCTAATTCCTTTTTTCCCCTCTACTGGTTCTTTAATGATCTTCTCTCCTTTTAATAATCACTTTCTATTCTTTCTATTTTCATGCTATATTCCAGTTTTCTTTTATTCATCAAGGAATCTTATTTACATTGAATTAGACCCTAGTCTACTAACATCTCTTTAATGTGAATTCTTCTTTAACATCCAATAATGTCAGTATGATGTTTGGACTACAGCATCATAATATGGGGGAAGAGTACAATTTGACATATAACTTATACTTACAAAAGTATTTCTTGGGGTGGATGTTGTTGGGCTATACCCAATAGTGCTCAGAGTTTACTCCTGGTTTTATGCTTAGAGATCACTCCTGTAGGGTCTTAAAAGATAATTTTGATGTTGGTGTTTATGGGGCCACATACAAGACGCCCATGGTGCTACCTTTCAGACACACAAAAATATATCTTGCAGAAGAAAATTCTAGCTTTTCAGGATAAACAGGCATATAATAGAGAAATTGTGATGGGAGAAAAGGTAATGAGGATCTGGATTCATTGAAAGATTGGAACTCAGTTAAATATGACCTAAACTCTCTGGAAACCCATAACCTGTTTAAATACATTGTTTTCCCATAATGTATCCAAAGAAGAACAGAGATTTGGGAAATATATCTGTGGATTCCTGGAAGTAGTCTGTGAATGGATGTGTCTTGTCTGTTAGTAATTTCTTTTATTTTAGGTATGAAAGTAGTTCTTTTTTATTGTGTTAGAAACACTTATTTTAGAATTCCAATTTATGTCAACAGAGAAAATGATTTCATCATAAAAATTGAAATATGTCTTTAACTGTGAACCTTCTTATGATTTAAACTATAAAAGATGACTTCTAATTTATAAGGCTTATAACTTTCACAATTAGTGAGATAAACATGAAATAAAAAGGAAAAGATAGAAGGACTGAGACCATCAATGTTGATAACATGTCATAGACTGAGTCAAAGACAACAGTGATTTCCCAGTTCTCTGCTTAATTCTCTAGACCATGCCTGCTAACTTATATTTATATCTTAATAACATGTGCATATGCAGGCTAGCTGTTATGGGGACAGTGGGAAGCATAAATTTGATTTTTTTGACATTGCTACATTTAAAATCTTACTTGTTGGTTGAATTAACATAGTATTTTAGTATTTAATTTCCTGGGGGTACCAGACATTTTGTTTTCTGTTTGTTTTATTTGTATTATATCTGTCAGGTCATTTAAAATGAAATTCAAAAAATAGGAGAGGTACAGCCCAATAAATATGTAGTTTAATAATATTCAGTGAATACATATGCAGAATGAATAGAGATCCAAATAAACACACTCCAATGAAGAATTATTAGATACTGCTGGTTTTCATCTAAATTCTCAGTTTTGTTATTTAAATTTATAGGAGAAATCAGGGTGAGGGCAGGGGGGAAGCTATTGGAAGAACAACCTTATGTGGTGTAGGTTCTCTTTAACTCCAAACTGATTGACAACATGCTGGTCCTGGTAGGAGAGTTTCTTTAATTTTCTTAGGGATGGTAGCATGGGATTATTTTAAGTAATATAGTTCCCACCAATAAGGGGATGATGAATAAAAGCATATTCTGATTTTTTTTCCTCTAGGGCACAGAACTCCTTTTACTAAGACTGTGAACTAAAAATAAAAGGAAATTGTAATAGAACATGGAGGGCAAGAAACAGCTTTTGTATACCTGATTTTTACTATACCCGGCATAATTATCTCATCATCTCCTCTCCTCTGTCACTCTGTCTTTGTCCCATCTTAGTCATCACTGATTTTAACTTACCCGGTTGTTTGGAAGACAGTTAATTTTTTTTTTTACTTTTTTTTAATAAAATTTTATTGTGATCGAAGTGTATTACAAGTCTTTCACAAAATTATTTACAACACATGGTGACAATGAATGAAGGGCATTCCCACCACCAGTATTGTCCTCCCATTTTTGGTGGGCCACACCCGTTTGATGCTCAGGGGTTACTCCTGGCTAAGCACTCAGAAATTGCCCCTGGCTTGGGAGGACCAGATGGGATGCCAGGGGATCTAACTGCAGTCCTTTCTTGGCTAGTGCTTGCAAGGCAGACACCTCTAGTGCCACCTCGCCCCAAGTCCTCCCTTTTTACTAATTAGTCAATATTTTCTTAGCAAAATAAAATAAGCCCAAGTTGCCATCTTTGCAAAATTTTATTTACAGAGATGTTGGAAGTGGTTAACAATATGAATGCATGAATTATATAATTTATTGAATGGTCCTAAGTCCTATAACAAAATTCAAGATGCTTAAAGAAATTGAAATTTGGGATATTTGACTTTTACTAAGCATAGTCATGAAGGATATCATATTTTAATTGATAATAAAAGCTGTGACTTATTACATTTTAAATATTTATCCTTTAGTCCTTTAAGCATCTAAAACTTTTCCTAAAAACTATACTTGAATCAAAATATTTTAAATCTGGTGTTCATTGTGATATACTGTGACCATTTAAAATTGTTCCTTATCATAATAAAATTTTTCACAACAAAGAAGGAATTTCAATTGTAGACTGACAAATTGATAGAGTGATAGCAATAATATAATTAAAGACAAAGGCCCCGATATATGACTCTTCAGTAACTATTCTGAAATTCTGTTTGAAATTTCTGGAGATGAAACTTACATAGAGAAAAATACACGGTACTATCTTTTCTAAAACACTTGTTGAGGGCAAGGAGGATGCAAGTTAACTTCTGAAAGTTTTCTTCCAGTTCCAATTCTGTTTCATTATTCTAAACTTAGTGTTTTCTATGTATCATATCAACATTCTTTATTGTGCCTGGCTTTGTCAGCTGCCTTTGTGGGATTCATTAGTCAGAAAGAGGAGTTTCGGGTCTCTAGGAGACAGGTTTTGCTGGGCCCTTCCTGGCTCTCTCAGGAGAGCTTCAGGAGACAGAAGAAAAGAGAAGCACTCAAAGCAGACAGGTCACCTCAGTTTCTTCCAGTTGTCAATCTCATATCAGAGGCAGTCCACTCTCACATTCACAGACAAAGGAACCACCTCTCTGCCAGGCGCTGGTGGTAGCTGGTTTTCACTCACTCACTCACTCACTCACTCACTCACTCACTCACTCACTCACTCACTCACTCACTCACTCCTCACTCAGTCTTTCTTGTCCTTTGGGCCTGGGTGCCTCAGAAGTCAGTTTTTGTTAGGCCTTTCCTGGCCCTCTCAGGAGAGCTTCAGGAGACAGAAGAGAAGAGAAACACCATGGCAATTTATCTGACCTGGCCGATAATAGATTTATTTCACAGGGAATGTATAATAACCAAGTGCACAAATTCTTAGTAACTCTAAAATGAAATTATATACTATTTATTCTGGATTGAAGAATTTATTGTGGTGATACTATTCAACACTTTTATGTCTAGTATTCTGTTCCCTTAATCTCCTTTTTTTTTCATTTCTGAATAGTGTGTTTTGGCATCTTGCTCTGAGTGTATACATTATTTTCTAAGCTGGAAACCATGACATCTACAATTATTTTTGTTATTGCTTTTCTTCTGAAGATACTATTTACAAAGAACTTTAAAAATATTTATAAAGTATTAATTCTACAGAGATTTCAAAATACAAGGAAGTCAAAATGTAAGGAGGCAATTAGTATGCTTTTAACTTTATTTCCTCTACAAACTTATGCTAGGTGTGACTTTTAGAGGCACATTTACATTTGTTGATGAAGATCATACACCAGACTCATAAGAAAATTGCAGAGTGAATTAGCATTTTCTTCCAGCTCTCTGAATTCTATCAGCACTGAAATAGGAATACTACTCAATCTATGTGATAGAAGTTAGAAAATGTCTATTTGAAAAAAATAGAAAAGTCATTCAAATAGCAGTATGTTAACTAAAATCTTTCTCCTTAATTTTTTCCCTTTCAAACCTTAACCCACTGTTCTTGTAAAGGTAACCATCACGTTCCTTTCTATCTGCCTAAATGTTCTAGATACTCAATCAGTTGCTTAATTCTATCAGCTCCCTGACTTTTGTAAGATAGCGTAGTAAAATGTAAAGGGAACATTTTCTCAAACCTTACTGTATTCAAGTACATTCACTTTGCAACCTTGGCTTTCACTTTTTTCATTACCAAGTTATTTAATTTCTATGCGTCTCCATAGCCAGGAGGAGTTTTAGGAGGATTCCATGATTTAATCATTGTAAGGTACTTAAGAAATTACCTGTCACACAGTAAGAACAATGTCATATTCTTTTATATAAAACACAGAGAATTAGTGGATCATCTGTAGTTCTCACTTTATCTAGTACATGACTTTGTCATGCAATAGGTATGCAAAAATGCTTTGTGGTAAAAGGAATCAATAAATTGGAATAGAGCAGAAAAAAGCTCCTCTGGTTCTGCCAATTAGATCTGTGATCTTCTATATCCAATTTAATTCCTTTGAAGACTTTTACTCATTTATAAAGTAAAAAGAATAATATTTATCCAACATATTTCAAAGGTTAATTATAATTATCTAAGTGATAATATACTTTCAAGGAGTTTATGCAGACAAGATCTGATAACATTTATATCTTTCAAATTATGAATTAATTCCACAGGGATATATGCTAAGAAAAGTATTAAAAAGGCTTGACAGACATACCTGGTCTAGAGGTCTACAATACTTACTGCTGTCATAAGCACTAAGAGCTAGATACCATGTGACCAGAGTGCCAGTACAGTGGGTAGAGTGCTTTGTCTCGTATGCAACTGACCTGTGTGTGAACCCTGGCATCCCATGTGGTTTCTGTAGTCCACCAGGAATGATCCCTTTAATACAGTGCCAAGAGTAAGTCCTGAGAACTTCCCTGAACACTGGCCCAAAATCAATCAAACAAATAAGCAAAGAAAAAAAAATATCTTGAAATTTGCAACCTCTATCAATTCTTTAGAAATAGTAAAATGTTTCAAGGTCCCATTTTATTTAACAACAGTCCCTACCAATTCTTCTTTTATTTGGCTATTTTATTTTATGAAAGGGAACCTGGGCAGACCTCAGAATATTTAGTCTTCCTTATTCACATCTCGACGCAAGCTGGGTTCCAAGGACAGTCATTTCGAGCTGTTTGTTTTTATGCTGATGGATGTCATAGCCTGTAATCCATGAACCGAAGCAGGGCTCTTCCATTGCAACTGGCATATCTTGTGGTATTTATGGGTCTGACAGTCAAATATATCTGAGGTATATTTCCTATCCTGATCTGGGAGTGAGATAAGATATAAGTCCTTTATTTTGCTTGACTAGAAACAAAATAGGCAGGTAGCAGAAAAGCCTGCATTGATTATTTCTTGGACTGGAATATCCAAAATAAAAGCAAATCCTTCTCAGACACTTGAACCTCTGCCATTTGATCATTGACTCCAATTTGCCAAATCATGGAAAACAAGGGCTGAGTTTTTTCCACTTTTCTTTTTAATATTTTAATTGCTTGATTTAACTACCTTGGTTACACAGTTGCTCATTGTTGGGTTAGCCAGTGCACCCTTCCTGTCACTGATGTCTCCTGTTTCCCTCCTACCTCACATCACCACACCCCCACCTGTTTCTAGAGCAGTCAATTTGCTTCTCTCTCTCTCTCTCTCTCTCTCTCTCTCTCTCTCTCTCTCTCTCCACTATGGTTTGCACAGTCGTTAATTATTAATTGAGAAGTGACTTGCATGTCACTTTCTCCCATTTCAGCATCGAGTTTTTGTTCAGAATGATCAGTTCCAGCTAGCATTGTTGTAGTATACCCTTCTCTACTCTAACGGCACTCACTGCTCTTTGTGGTGATCTTTCTACCCTTCATTGTCTCTGTATAATATTACCATACTATCTCTTGTTTTTCTTATAGCCCACACATGAGTAAGATTATTCTCTCTATACCTTTCCCTCTAGCTCAATTCACTCAGCATAATAATCTCCATGTCCATCCATATATAAGCACATTTCATAACAAACCTATTGTTATTTTCACTGCATAAATAAAAATGACACTACTTTTGGATATTTTAATGTAAAAAATAAAAGCTCCATAGTATCAAAACTTAATATCTCTGATTTAATTTGCTTTGGGAATTTTATTTATTGACTGATATGTTTCTCCTGTGTCTTCATGCCAGATGACTGATACATTTTTATATAATGATATTGCTTCTTTATTCAAGAGACTATGTAAATATACATGTGGGCTGATAGATGGGGAAAGAGGGATACCAAAGTTGTCACATCCTGACTAGAGTTTGTGTGTTGATTCACACATTAAAATTGCATTTTTGGCATATTTACAATCGTGGTTTTGATATCATGATTTTCTAAGTAGATTATAAACCTTTTGAAGGAGAAAGGCTATTGATAATAAATAAATATAATTTGAATGATATGAATTAAACTATTTATGACAAAAAGAACTCAGAAGTATGTGAATGTGATTGCTTCTATATCATCTCAAATTTTTACTATTTTTAGTCAAAATACTATTTTTGATTCTGTGATGATTATTAATTGATTCAATAGTGTACATTTAAGATCTTTAATTAAGTCCTCCTTTCTGTCTAACTCTCTGCCAAAATATAGTTTTCATTTTTCTTCCAGTAATGCTCAAACATAAACTGATGCCAAATGCATGCTGTTTGATTACATTCCATCCACATTTGCTTGAAAAAAGGACTAGAGCAGTAACATTTATTTCAGGTCATTTTTTTTAATGGGTCCCAGCCTTTTGGCTAAGATCAAATGCATTCAGGGAACTTTACAAAGAGCCATTCTTGGCCATCAGAGTGTGTGGCAGAGGGAGAGGCAGGGGAGGAAAATGAGGTAGACATCCTTCCTAGACATTAACTAATTTATGATGGAAATGGAAAACAACATATCATATGCCACTGGTACTTTGCTAAATCAAGCTGAATTTTTTAAATCTGAGACAAGATCAATATATATAACTTGGTCTGCAGGGACCACTGACCTGTGGTGCAGCATTAACCAGGCACCTCTTGCAGCTTTGTGATGAGATCCACCTTCAGAGCATGGATTTTTGACTTAAGGGAAGAAGAGCCTGCTCTGAAGTACAGAAGTGTTTGTATTGAAACTATCCCTCCCAAACACTATTTCAATCTTGATTCCAAGCTGTAGATTGACTATCTTTAACAGTTGTTTTTAGATCATGGTGATTAGGGAGATGATCTTTTATTTATTATTTGCAATTATTATAAGTTATTCTTATACTTGCTTCCTTTGAATATTCCATGATTTTTGTGAATCGGGAATTGAGGTGTTTATAGCTGATATCTCTCCTTTAGGATTTTCCATAAGGCTTCACGCAGGTGACATCTAGAGCCTTAGGCAACTCAACGCTCATCCTGAAAGAGTTAAGGTGCCCATATCTATCTGTGGGGATTGCCAAGTCTTAGATCCATCAAACTATTTATCAGAGACATCATATCTTTGCCAAATGGACCTTTTTATAGGATAACTACTAACATGGGAGCTATCATACCTCAGAAAAAGAAGTAGAGGTAGAAATAGTGAGGGAAGGTGAGACATTGAGAGAAAGGTCTTGTATCTTGAAATTGACAATCTATCATTCCTGCTATTTTTAGTTATGCTTTAGCAATGAATTGACAATACTTTTTTCATCACCCCATTATATTTTGGGGACATCATGGACACTCAAAGATCTATACACCAGTGATACTCTAAATACTATAGAAGTAAAATATTGTTATAAACATTATTTTTGATGTTATTCTTTCTGAAAAGAATCCTTCCTGTTTTCACTTTTCTAGTAATCACCAAGGAAATGGGTTTGTATCTTTAATAAATAATATGATAATATGGAATAATTAATATAGATGTAGAGTTACTTTGCATGATTTACTCATTGATTGTAAGGGTTTTAATCTTTAGTTCAGAAACAGTGTCATCATTCTAAAGCAGAAAATTCCCTTGTGGCCTATTAAACCTTCTTTCAGTTAGTTCAATCTCATATAAAAGTAGTTCATTTAATATTAGGCAAAAGTTACAGTGGATATAATTTTTACCAATAGCCAGAAGCACTGTGTTGATAAATACACACTAACAACTGTGATTGTGATCCTGGCAATTAATTAGTTTGCTTTATATTTCATCTAAAGTATTCTGTTCTGATATGTTAGTCTTTTTTATAAAAGGTGAAAAATGATCATTTGTATCAGTTCTATTGTCAAAAATATTTATTGCATTTCTACTTTCACATACATGTGTCCAAAACGTACTTCACATTTCTCATTGTTCCTAATATCCTAAATGTTGGGGGTGACTAGTAGAAATAACTAAATATAGCATAGAAAATTAATGTTCAACAAAGATAGAATGTTCTATGGATGTATGGCTATCTGTACTAATCCATATCAATACCTTATAATTGATGAAATAGTATGAGGCAAATTAGGTAGAATACTATACAAAAATAATATGAAATAAGGCAATGATATGGTCCAATCTGTGCTACATGCTTAGAATTTTTCTCTGATTGTATTATATTTAGATAGGGTCATGGAAAAGTTTATCGGGAAACCTGACTAAGCAAATATATCTAGATGGGAATTATTTGAATTGTTTTATAGACAAGGACGCTAACTTGAGAGAGTTAAATAGAAATAATTAAAGATTTATATAGGTAGTTCAATACAGCTATTAGGTAATGGAACTGGTTTTACAATTGGTTAAAATTTATTATATACTGAATCTACGTGATATTTCTTCTTTTTGATGTGCTTTGTTCAGAGTAAATCTTGAGTGATAACCAGGATGTCTGTTGCTGTTGTTATAATCAGAGAAATTCAGGGTTGAATCCAGCCTCAGAGGTTATTAAGTTCAGTCAGCCACAAAGGTCTTTTTATTAAACTTACTATTCTTTAGCTATTTTTGTGGACAGAGTAGATTCCAAGGGAGAATAAAAAAGAAACTAATTCACCAATGGGAGGATATATTTTGGGAAGCAGATAAATGGGAACTCACACCATGTTTTTAATTATCATTGAAAATAAAGGACAGGGGTGAAGAGATAGCACAGAGGTAGGGCATTTGCCTTGCATGCAGCTGACCTGGAAGCAACCTGCTTCAACTCCTGGCATCCCATATGATTTCCCAGGCTGCCAAAGGTAATTTCTGAGTGCAGACCCAGAAGTGATCCCTAAGTGCCTCTGGGTGTAGCCCAATAATCAAGCAATCAATTAATCAATAAATAGATTTTAAAAAAAGAAAATAAAGGACAAATGTTCCTTGGCATTAGAAACAATCCATTAAACTGGCCATAATAAATAGAAACATATAGAAGTCATTATAGAAATTTACCTTAAATTGTTTTACATGTTTCAGAACTTGAATGCAAAATCAGTTTGCTAGATTGACTCATGTATGTAGCTAATATGAAGCTTGTTTCAGTATGCACACATACTCAGCAAGTAGAAGAGGTGATAAGCTTTCAATTCTTTGAATGTTAGCAACTTGTTTCTTATTGTTAATATTTATCCCTGACATGTATTATACAGTTTATCTGATGGAATATTTTGAACATGATTTCATTTGTACACGCACATATATATAGGAGATATACATATATTTATAAGATATAAATGACTATGGAAATACAACCAATAATTCTAACTTGTGTTTTTTTTTTCTACAACTACAAGTTAAGCACGTAACTGCTTCTGGTCATTGTTTAGGTACCTCCAAAGGCAGACGGTCACACTGGATAATCTCTAAGTCCTCCTTCAGCTCAAACATCCAGATAGTCTATGATTCTTGTGTAGAAACACTGAGATACAGTGAAAGAGAGGAACTAACTTTTTTTCTCTAATCTTTATGATTCCTGACATTATATATTTTTCCTTCACTCAACACTGCCTCTTTTAATGATAAAAAACAAACCTGTATTGTTCTATCTTATTGAAGCAACTGTGCTACATAAAGGTCAGTTATTTTCTTAACATTTCTACTGGTATTTGGGTTTAGTTCACTGGTTCCTTGCCTTGGGAGAGTTTCAGTAATAATAATTAAAAAAAGACCTTTAGATTAATCACCAAGAAAACATTCCCAGTGCAAAACTAACCAATAAAAGACCATGATGAAATTATAGTATCTGGATAAAAAATAAAGTTGTTTATGAAACTGTATCCTGATTAGATAACTGTTACATAGGTATTATATACTTAAACATTTCCTTTCGACATTATAAAATACGATAAAGTTGAAGATATAACTAAAATAATGGATCTACTATGAATACAAGGTTATTTAGATAAGTTTACAGAACATTTCTTGATGTCATAAATCATTACAACAGGGGCCAGAGTGAGCACAGCAGCAAGGTGTTTGCTTTGCAAACAGCCAGCCAGGGACAGACCCGGGTTCAATTCCTGGCATCCCATAATGGTCAGCCGGCCAGGAGTGATTTTTGAGTGCAGATCCAAGAGTAATAATCCCTGAGTGCCCCGGGGTGTGGTCCAAAACAAACAAAAAAACAAATAAATCATTGCAACAAAATCTTAGTCAGTGGTGTACAGAGGAATATGGTATCATGGAATTTGAGGCTTTCAAATATGTAAGACTAAATCTCAGTACTTTAAGATTCTCACCCTAAAGTTTAAATATATTGTAAACATGCACTTAAACATCTTTGCTTCTTTTGTTCTTTCGAAGAAGTACCAAAAGACATAGAATAGGAAAGGGATCGAAATATATGTAGCAGTGAGAAAGACAGACTGGACTGTCACTAATGTAAATATTCAATAGTTTTCTATCATGTATCTTATTTCACACTTTTTCCAATTTAGTAGAACAGGAGTGGCGAACAAGTTCAAAACAAATAGCCAGGATTTTAAACTGTGAGAGTCAGAGAGCCACACCACACAGTGACCTGCCAAAACAGACAAACACTCACACAAAAGCATCTAATTTGAACAATAATATATTAAACACATATTGCATTTTGCCATTTTGAGTGAGGGTCAAAATCCTGCAGTGATGTTGAGGGTGTGCAGCTCCTCCGCACTAAGAGCTAATGGTCAGATGTGACCCAACCTGTGCCACACGGGTCCCCTGCTCGTTGGCCCGTGCAGTTGTTTCTGAGGGATGGGAGAAGGGACTACATGCTAGGAGATCTCTCCTCAGAGGTCCCTCCTCAGAAGCAGCAGAACAAAATCCAAACTTGGCAAAGAGCCACAGTATACAAAATAATGATAAGAGGCAAAGAGCCACATTCATTTTGGCGGGAGTGTTTGCCACCCCTGCAGTAGAAAATCATTTTGACCACTACCTGCCTTAACTCTGCTCAGATTAATTGTTGCAATGGTGATGGTGTGATTGAACTTACCTGTGATTCTCACTGGAAATTGTACTAAATCTTTAGTTCTAGTGTTCATAGTCATGCTTAATTCTGGCTATGATACTGCAGATATCTTTAGTTATAACTGATTGTCAATGATCACAGCCTACACTTGAAATACTGTGTTCTTGAAGTATAGTTTAAGAACTTACAGGCACCATATCAGAGCTAAAATGATGATGATAATCATTGCATGTGGTGGTATTAGGAGCAAACTCATTTTGCAAGGCCACTAAGTTCACTTCTTTTCCAATTTCATGTGTTTACCTTTATATTCAGACTTATAGATTTATATACCTAAGTAAAGTTTTATTTATGTCTAAGATATGTGAAGTTTCTGAAAAGTTTTTTAGTTGAGGTAGACTCTCATTTATTATTCAACCCCTAAGTTACAAATATTTTTCAGGTCTAATCGTTAGAATTAGTAAAAGGAATCTATCTCTACATACCAGAAGATCCATATACCATTGCCCCTTCCCCAAAAAAAAGCACCATCAGGGTGAAGATATATCCTCCTCTTATCTCTTCTCAATCCCTATTCTATTGAGACTGCTACATGAACACTTTATTCTTTGTCTTCTTGATTTTCAGATAACTTATTCACTTCTATATTTTTTATCATATCATGGTGATAATTTTAACCAAATCCATATGCAACAGATTTATAACCAAAGAGAAAGAAATCTATGGTGTTTTGTATTTCAGGATGTCTTGCTCAACATTTGTCTTATTCACCTTAGATGCGTTAATCTTAACTCTCCTCCCTTTAGTAATCACCACAAATATATCTGAGACCTTCTTATTGATTAAAATCTAGTGATCAATATCCATTGGGATCAAAAAAGGAAATATATTTCCTTTAATCTAGTGGTTTATCCTCAAATCATCTCCCATAAAGTTTTGCTTTAGTTTTTCTTTTAATTTGCCACTGTAGTCTTCAGTTTATAGCTTCTAAATCAAAGAATAAAAATTTAATGAATTATGAGTACCAACCTGGTAATGTAATGAATACTTTGCATCAGTTATATCATTAAATCTTCAGAAAAATCCATTAAGTCATCGCTACATTTGTAGTGGTAAAATTAAAGTTTAAAAGTCAAATTTCAACCTAGATTGATAGATGTAGGCATAGTTACTAGGATTATATAGATTCAACCAAATATACTATTTTGATATTCAAAATTACTAGTATATAGATATTCTCCATCTATCCTAAAAGCTAAACAATATTCAAGCTAATGGAAACAAATCAATAAAGCATATTTTGTTGAAAAATTTCATGTAATAAGAAATATAAATTTTAAATTACTACAGGTACAGAAGTACATTTTCCAGGGTTATAAACACCGTCTGTTACAGAAAAATATAGAGAGAAGACATATATTGCCTTCATTGCAACCTAAAGGTTTTTCCAATTGTATTAGTATATGCTAAAATTATCCCCTAAATTTTTGTGGTTATATCAGCATTTCTGATCTGTCTTTATGAGTTTTTGATGTGGTGGCTGTATGTTAAAAATGGTTTAGAAGGATGGGAAGCAAATTTTTCTGTTTATTAATAAAATGATTTTTGGTTAAATTTGCTCAAAAATACACATTTCTTCATATGTATATATTAACATGTATGCATAAATTCACATAAATTTATTACTTGAGCATATGGGAAAATCCACAGTTATAGATACAAAAATGAACATACATACATACGTAAATAGGGATGCACATATGTAAGTTTGAAAATTTATATACAAATATAAACACACATAGCATACATTTCATGAAACTTTCATGATAGCTTTTTGAGATCTATTAAAATGTATGTGCTTACATTCAGGAAAGTGGTTCAAAGGAAAAACACAAAATGTTTATGTCAGAGTCCCAGGTTCCATCCTGAGCACTCAATCACTGCAAGATTTGCTCTCTTTGAATTTAGGTGTGTATGAAAGTTGATTAGACAAATATCCCAAATATTTTATGTTTATTTTATCACTTATAAAAGATATATTACGCAGAGCAGAGCTTTATTAATCTATGAGGGAGACCATTTCCAGTGATTGCAATAATAAGCTTTGGGGAAAACATCATCCAAATTGGAGCAAGATAAGAAATTGCAGGTACAAAATTAAGATTAGCTCTCATCTGAATATCTGCTTCTAGACATAAGAACCTAAGACCAAGTGAAACCCAATGGCTTGACAATTAGCTCTGTCTTCCAAGTGAGCAATTTCTCTTTCCAATTCCCCAAGTTTTATTTTTATTATTTTATGTCACAAATAATTCCAAGAAATCTGCTAAATGCAGACTAATTGGAGGGATTATCAAACTGAGCAAATTTAATGTGTAGCTCATATATAATGTAAAGGGATTTTATAATTACTTCTGACAAATTCAGTTAGGTATTAAAAATCATCTAGGTAAAATCATTTGCTAATTTTAGAAAGACCAAATAAAGACTAAATAAACTACAGCATTGATCCCATTGTATATAGCGTTTTAAATACATGCTGTTCTCTTTTGGGGGTGCTGAGAATTGTAATATTACTCTGCTGCCATTTGCATTTATACGTAACACAGGAAGACAGGACAATTTTGACAAGAACATGTTTTTACCTCCTTCATTTTTAGATGGATGGTGACATGCTTCCCAGAAGCATCCCCAAACAAAATATGACAGATTCTGACTTATTTCCCATCAGTGGCAGCATGTGTGATGTTGTACTGAGTCTAAACTCTATGTTTTTGAAGCCCAGAAGTTTTATTCCTCTGGCAATGTGGAACTCCCATAAAAATAACAATCCCATTGCCAGTCACTCTGTCAAGAGTATTGGCAGGCTGAAGAAGACTTATCTGATTTCACTAAAGCTATTAGTCTGAAACTCTGATCTGTAAATCTGGAAGAACCACACAAGGGGAAGCAGTGCCTGCCAGAAGCAATAGCTTCGGTACATTTTGAAAAACAAAGGTCACAACTAAATACTGGATTAAAAACGGAGCTCAAGTATTGAAGCAAAAGATGAAGAAAACTTGGATTGAACTCTTGCAGTGTTTCAAGCATTTTACTTAGCTGTTTTTATTACATGCTTAAAACAGAGAGCTGACTATATCTTTTTTCTACTAATTTGTATCTGTGTGTATGTATGCATATATGCATGTATGCATGTATGTAAGTATGCATATGTGTGTGCACCTGTCAGGGAGCACCTCTATGAATAATGTGCATTGTATTATTTTAAAAGAATAGTCTGTCATTTATTCATAGACATGTTTTTTTTTCAAATTAACAGTAGAATGTTTTGAGAAAATTAAAAGTAATATATAAGAAGAAATATAAGGGAAAGTAGGAAAAGTAATTAGGAATTTTTAATATAGAACAGTTTTTAGAAATCTCATTGGTTTTGTAATTATAACTAATAGAGCCAAATTTTATTTATTATAGGGAACAACAAAAATAGTCTGAGAGAGTCTCAGGACTTCGGAAATATGCTTCAATCTAAATTGTGCTGGTGTTATAGAGCTAATATGTTAGCAGTTTTAGAGCTGTGCACCTCAAGAAGACAACCTCAGTTTTAGGGCTTAATGGAAAATAAAACAATATTTTGTCCATTTTAGGCCAATGGTATGGTTGTGTGTATCTAACAAAAGTACTCTAGTTTGATAGTTAACTGATTATCAAATTCTAGTTGATGATAAAATGTAGATTCATTCCTTATGTAGGATAAAATGACATCATCTACACAAATTTCTCAATGTTTCCCTCTCCAGGCATCTACAATATCAATGGAAATTTTATTGTCTTTCCCACCATTCTGTTTGGAAGAACAGGAAAAAAGGCTTAAAAATTAGGCATGATAAGTAAATGTCTCACTTATTTTTTTTTTTTTTGGGTCACACCCGGCAGTGCTCAGGGGTTACTCCTGGATCCATGCTCAGAAATTGCTCCTGGCAGGCACGGGGGACCATATGGGGCACCGGGATTCGAACCGATGACCTTTTGCATGAAAGGCAAACGCCTTACCTCCATGCTATCTCCCGGTCACTTATTTTTTTTAATCCATCCAATATGTTAACTTTGGTTGGTTCTTGCTTTTGTCTTTTCATTCATCATATGTCGATTCTCTTATTTATTTTAAAGTAAAGGTCAAGCACTTGTTTGAGGGTGACACCAATTGCTCAAGAGTTTGTCCCTTCTCCTTAACATTCTGATTTAAACCCCTGGCAGCACTTTTTACTACATGGATAGTGATAAATGCTGTAGAGAGTAACACAGAAATGAACTCAGGAGTAAGTTTATTGCACTGCCGAGGACCATCTGTTAATGTAAATGTTTAAGGTAAAATGCATTAAGGCTTAAGAGCTGACAAGACATTTTATTTGCATCTTGCCTTTGGCATTATGCCTGGGTACTTGTCTGGTTTTATCTTTTTATCTGCTTGATCAATTTTCAGGGATGGGCTTCTAAACACAATTAAATCATATTTGTTAAAATAACTGGATTAAATAATAAAATTAGTAATTAAACTGATTTTTATTTTGGGGACGATTCAGTGTTTAAATATATAATTACATTTTGTAATTTACTGAACACTTATGGTTGTTTGATAGAACAATAAATTGGTTGTCATTATTATTGAAATATAAGGTATTATTTTGTTTGGATCTAGCCAATTAAGATAAAATAATTTATAAAATAACACATGCCATTAAAATGACTATTAAAGCTTTTACTTAGACTAAATTTCTAGTAATTTATAATACAATTTATAAGCTTACATATACCCATTTATTTTTAATGTAGGCTAGCAAAAAAATCCAAGTAACATATCTTCACTGTTCATAAGAAAATGGTCTTCTAAAAGAAAATAACATGCAACTACTAGTATAAATCAAAAATATTCATTTCAAGCTTCTACCTAGTAATATAATGGCTTGGGCTTATGAAATGGGTTTTATGAACCATAGCAGTCTGGCCCAAGTGAAAAAGGCATATAAATAGCGGGAGAGAAAAGGAATGGTAAAAGACTCTAGATAAGAAATTATTTAAATAAAATAATAAAACATTTTTCCTGGATAGGATTCATATTGGTGTTTTGTTTTCTAGAAACATCTGAATGTGATGAGCAAAAATTATAAAAGTTTTTGAATGATTTCTTTCTTTCTTTTTTTTTCCACACTCGGTGCTGTTCAGGGGATGCTCATGACTATGTGCTCAGAAATGGCTCCTAGCTCAGGGACCATAACCATATGGGATGCCAGGGGATCAAACCTTGGTCCTTCCTAGGTCAGCAGTGTTCTAGGCAAATGCCCTACTACTGCGCCACCATTCTGGCCCCTTGAATGATTTCTTATTGAATAGATAAAAGAGCCTTATCAGCAATAATAATTCTGATAATTTGCCTTTTAAACTAGTGACCAGCAAAAGAAGCCCTGTATTTTCACTTACCACTTGAATTTGTGTTTATACATACATAATTAAGACCCACCAAATAACGGGGTAAAAGCCGCAGAGTCAATTTTGCACAATGGTTTTTGTTTCTCCTTTTTAAAGAATTCAAAGAATCCAAACATTCAAAGAATTTTCACAATGAAAAAGAATGTTCACACTGGAAACTCCAAGCTTAGTAATGAAGGAATTGAATTAGTATGTAAGAGATCAGACATGGTGCATGCAGAATTTCTAGCTGCAAGGAAAGATCCATACAAAAGAACTTATATTGTCTAGGACTGGAAGTAATAGTATAGGTCACTTATTCATTCTTTTTTGTTTTGGAAGATGGGACATTGAGCACTCCTAAGACACATGATATTCTCAATATTACATACCAGGTTAGATGTTGAGGCAGGAAGCATTCCCGAATCATTCCTTCTCAGTCATCGTTTACAACTCTAGGGCTAAGCTAACCTTTTGCACTATAATTTGGGAACTTATATTCTTTTCATAGTCATTTGATAATGACTCCCTCAGTCTATATTAGGAACTCTTTGATCACATAGGTTGAGTGACCCAGGATAAAAATCCAATATTTAGTCAATTCTACCTTTTAATTATTGCTGGGTTGTTAGTGATGGGCCATCCCTGATGGTGCTCAGGGCTGACTTTTTACTCTGAGCTAAAGAATGACTCCTATCACTGGTGGGCATCCTTTGTGATGACAGCATGGAACAAAGTTTTGTGTCCTGAAAGGTAAACACCTTAATTTCTGGACTACCTTTCCATTCCCATTTCATCCATTTTTACTTGAGGGTGAAATATTAGATACTTATAAGTTTTCTTAGGAAACATAGAGATTCTTGGTTGCTCTGTGAACCACTTTATAGTCGAGCAATTGACATTGCAAATCATAACATGACCTTCTGTCACAATGTCAGCATTTCCATAAAGAGGTATTAGTTGAAATCTTTACCTTAACTTTCAAGAATCTTTAGAACTCATTTATATTCAATAGCTCTCTTTGTTTTCTGTATGAACCCAGTTAAATTTTAAATTTAAATATAAGTGTTTCAATTAAATATATAAATATATGTATATATTTATAAAAGTAATCATAGTATTAAACATATACATATAAATATAAGTAATTAAATATAAATAATTAACAATAAAAACCTATCACAAACTTTAAACCACTATCAAAAGTCTGGGGACCAGAGAGATAGCATGGAGGTAGAGTGTTTGCCTTGCATGTAGAAGGATGGTGGTTTGAATCCCGGCATCCTATATGGTCCCCCGTGCCTGCTTGGACAATTTCTGAGTGTAGAGCCAGGAGTAACCTCTGAGTGCTGCCAGGTGTGACCCAAAAAATAAACAAAAATGTCTAATTACTCTCTATATAACTCTACACAACATTGGATATTTTTAAAGGAGGTACACAGGTCTTTAGTAGCAACAAGCAAAGATCCTCCTTATAGAACTAAAAATATAAAAAGTCTCATGAAAATTGTAAGAAAATGAATGGATCTTAGTTCTACATAATAACTATGACATTTAGATGCAGATAACTTCGTATGTCTTCTTTGAACAAAGGAATACTCCAACTGGGAAAATACACATTTAGAACAATAAGTCACTGAAAGCTTATGTCACTTAGAATTAGAAAGACTTCACAATGCTAATAATAGTGAAGGTAAGGTCTTGAAAGAATTCCAGGTAAAGAATAAATTCATTCTAGATAAATAAAAATGCTAGGGAGTAATAAATAAAGTGATAAATAAATAAAAATGAGAAGTAAAAATAAAAGGAATAATAAGTATTAGGGAATAATAAAGTTTCAGTGTTTTTACAGAGACTTAGTACAATATAATCCCATTAAACCCATACAATGCAGATTCCATATCTTAACACATTTTTTTTTAAAGAAACATATCTACTTCTCCTAACAACAAAACATCTGGCAACTTTTTTTGTTGTTTTAACTAAAATCTTTTGTTTTGAGGAGATTTCCTTGAAGTGTCCTCTGGAAAGAAGATTAGATGTTTTCAACTGCATGGGGAAGAATGTAAGGTTATAGGTCACCTTGGGTGTTTGGGAAATAGCTGTTAACCATTTTCGGGTTATAAGAACCAGTATTCAGGGGAGTTGGAAGATCTCAAAATAATTGAAAATTACCCAAGGCTAGCCATGGTTGAAATGTGCTGTTGAATTCCCTTGGGAGCAAAACAAAGTTTCCTTTGTTAGACAGAGGAAAGGACATCCAATAGGTCAGACAGAAGAGGATTGGTTAGATCAGTACAAAACAGCTGTCAAAAAAAGCTGCTGTATTTCAGGTAAATCACTTTAACCATCTGAACTTTGAAGTATCTCTTCCCTCTAAAGAAAAAAATTACTTGCGCCTGCATTAAATGCTTTCCATACACTACCTTTTCCATGGAGAACCAGTTTAAAGATGGTTGAAAGACTAAGTGAAATGGATCTCTTTTCTCTCCTACACTAAAAGTGATAATTGACTATATACAAACTTGTTCTTTCCCAAATAGTAAATTATTCCACACTTGGTGGAGAGAGAGGAATATGACAAAAACAAAGAGTTGAAGCTTTTAAAAATCATGTCTTTTTTCATGAATTTTAGAAATTTAGTATATCTGTGAATTAAGTGTATCCATGTATTTAATATATCGATAAGTTTAATATATTCACTGTTGGATGTTTTATTTCACTACATAATAATAGTATTATTTGAAAAAAAATACCATTGCTTGAATTCCCTCTATAATTTGGGATTAAACAAGAAATCTCATTTTATGGATATATAATTCCAGTAGAAGGAAAGGCAAAGCTAGAATATATTCAAAAGTTATATGAAAAATAGTGTGAGCTAATGCAGACTTTAGAAATAATTACTGCATTGACTTTCAGGTACTTAGGTTTTAGTTTGTTGTATTTTGTCATATTAGTCCCACCTTCCAAATTTGTTTGTATGTCATGTTGAACCATGATTTTTCAGTAAAGATGAATGATTAGAAACAAGACAGCTTAAATTATGTTCAAATGTTTAATTTTAAGAGATAGTTCTAACATATGGATTCATTAATGATCCCATATATATTCGCTGTTTCAGTGAAATTTGGAAAGTAAGGTATTCTTTTTTTTTTTTCTTTTTTGGTTTTTGGGCCATACCCGGTGACGCTCAGGGGTTGCTCCTGGCTATTTGCTCAGAAGTTGCTCCTGGCAGACACACGGGACCATATGGGAACCAGGGGATTGAACCGTGGTCCGTCCTAGGTTAGCGCAGGGACCTTACCTCCAGCGCCACCGAAAGTAAGGTATTCTTAATAAGTACTTTTCCCCCCAATGATCATAATGAAATTCACCTCCATAAACCAAGGGCTAAACTCAGTGAAGCTATAATTTCATGGTTTGAATAGCACCATCAACAGTTTCGGAGATGTGGTATTAGTGGTGAAAAGAATGCTGCAGTCTTTAGAAAAATCTCCTTACCTCCTATTTGCTTTATCTCAGAGATAGTAGGCCTGTATTGAGAGGTTGCCCTATGCAAAGTTGTATGGAATTACAATAAGGTAGGTAGCTTTGACTTCAAGTTGATTCATAAGAAAAATATGATCAGAGTGTCTAGAATACATTAGCAGCTTAACTATTAAATGCATTAAAAATCACTTGCTTTTTATATAAACAAAACAGATTCAAGTAAATAAAAGAAAGCCCTTAGAATGCTTGCCCCGAAATTAATTCTAACAGGGTGTGCATGATTAAAGTAGGAGGGGCTTGTATAGGCAATGCTGAAGAGACAGTTATATTTTGGTGGTGGCTGTAGCATGTTAGCATATATTTTGAACATAATGAAATTGTGCTTTTAAAAATAGATACTACCAGGGCCCGGGAGATAGCATGGAGGTAAGGCGTTTGCCTTTCATGCAAAAGGTCATCGGTTCGAATCCTTGTGCCCCATATGGTCCCCCGTGCCTGCCAGGAGCAATTTCTGAGCATGGAGCCAGGAGTAGGACCCCTGAGCACTGCCGGGTGTGACCCCCCCCCAAAAAAAATAGATACTACCATCTCAACTCATACTATCACAATACAAAATAAACATTTTTTTGTTTCCAAGAAAGAATGTTAGTTGGCTGCAAACAAGGAGGTTGGTAAAAAAAAAAGAAAAAAGTAATTTGATTTGAGTTTTATAGTTGAGGAAAAAAATTAGAAAATTAAAGAGGAAACACAAACTTTATCTGTGAGACCACCATCATAAACAAAAGCAGGTGAACATATCCCTATAGAAAAGGCTTTTCTTTATCTGACAGTTATCTTATCTGTGAATGAAAAAGGCCAAACATGATCAGAAGGGCTTGCCTTTTGCTTTCTGTCTCTTCAATTTATGAAGAAACACTGCACTCACACCTAGGGATATTTTGACAAGCTTAGAAATCTTTTCAAAAAATAACTGTGCATGGTAAGACATTTCTAAAATTGGATTTTTTTTTCCTATGGAGATGAAGACGATAGAAGTTTTCATTCACACCCTCAATCTCCTGCAGAGCAGCCAAGATCTTCCTTTCACATTTCAGTGCCAGACAGTGAGACTTGAGTCACCAACTCTTTCAAAATGACCTCTTCACATCAGCACCCCTATTGGCCTCTTACAATAAAACATTTATTTGACCTGGATTAAGGGAACGAGCTTTCAGTTCTCAATTTGCAGTTCAAATCAAATGACCATTTAGCACCAGCTTTGCTTTTGCTTAACTAATTACAATATCATCTAAGTAATTTCTTGAGACAAGCTTCTATACTAAGACATTAGGAATTGATAAAATACCCGTCTTTTGATAGGTTAATCGAACTATGCAATCAATTGTATCGAGGAGTAATTTTACTATACCTATAGTAATATTACTTTCTTTATAGAACAAGAACTTTTGGCTCAGTTGCTATTTTCTCTCATTTTGGTGGTGGTGGGGGGGTTGGGTCACACCCGGAGGCTCTATAAGGGGTTTACTCCTGTCTTTGAGCTCAGAAATGGCTCCTGGCAGGCTTAGGGAACCATATGGGATGCAAAAGATCAAACTCGGGTTATTCCTGTGTCCTCAGTGTGCAATGCAAATGCCCTACCTGCTGGGCTATCACTCTGGTCCCAATGCTATTTTCTCATATGACTTAGATTGGATATTTATCACCTTGTACAGAAAAAACAACTCTGAGACCCGCTGTGATAGCACAGGAGTAGGGCGTTTGCCTTGCACTCAGATGGGTTCAATCCCAGCATCCTATATGTTCCCCTGAGCCTGCCAGAAGAATTTCTGAGCTCAGAACCAGGAGTAATTCCTGAGCGCCAATTGGCCAATTCCTAATGGCCCTCCAAAAAGAAAAACAACGTTTAGACTTATAACAAAATGCTGCCAAATAATTTAACCAGTCATTATTAATAATTTGAGTATGCACTTTGTAATGTACGGCATCAAATCAAAGTGCTCAAGTACCTGGAAATGCATGCCTTCCATTTTAGAAATTTGGAAATCATGTACAACCTTCTTATGTAAGCCGTGCCTTCCCAAACACCCTGTAAACCCTATGGGATCAGTCTTCTAGTTTAAATCAAGCGATGGGCTTGGGAGTTTGTACCTTTCCTTTCCTTTTTTTTTATCTTTCTTTTCCACTCTTACTTAATATATAAAGTTATCAATGACAACATCATGCATGCTTTCATGTTCCATGCTTTCTGCTGACTTCCATATTGCTGTGGTCACATGCCTGATAGTCACCACCCCAGCTAAGTTTCTCCTCGTACTCATTGCCTCTGCTTATCATTTACAAATCATTAAAAATCTTCCCTTCCAGCCCACCCTCAGAAAAATCACAATTTTAAAACCTCTTGAAGAAAGAAGATCTTATCCACAACACTAACCTTAGTAGATATTCAAAAACACAGAAGATATGGCTTACACACATCATCTCTAGCATTGTCCAGGTGTACAAGATGTTAGAAAGAAACAGTCTCTTGTAGGTATGAACTGATAATGTAACAATTCACCAAGAAGCCCATGTATTACTTTTCAGACCTTAGTATTCTTTTAACCAGAATTCTCTTTAACCAGGAATCAGTACCAGATTCATACAGAAAATTGTCTGGACTGGACAAAATTAAATCAACATTCTTCCTTTACTCCTGACAAATTTTACTTTGTGCTATTAGTTTGTGTTTCAGTTTATTATGTGTTATAAAATCACCTAACTTATAGCCTGATATAAAACTAGTTATTATTGTAAAAATGAAATTCACCGTAAAAAAAAAAGGAAGAAAGCTAAGAGCCTATTGTATTAAGCCTTAAATACCAAGACAAGAAATTTTCATTTATGTGATAGAACATGGAACACTTGGTCCATATGCCATCTACTTTTCAACTGCAGTTTTCACCTTGCCTTTTAAACCTGACTGTAACAAAACAAGAGGAATTAATAGTGGTTGCATTTTTAATAGAAATATAAGTTGCATCTCACTAGGTTCAGCTTCATGAGTCCCTAGGAGACTTTTTCACACCCCTCCTCTATTCCTGCTTTCCAGCTGATTAGACAGAAGGACAGAAGGATTAAGAAATCAAGTAGCTTATCTGAGAGGTTTCCCACAGGGCCCTCTGTCCCAGGTGGTCCTGCTTGTAGCTTGTATAATCAGGAGCTCTCTCTGTGTACTTAGGGTATTACTCTAAAGGTGATTGTTTGAATCCATGGGTGATGGTGTCAAGGCAATTATATGCAGGCAGTGTGTTATCTTAAAGACTTAGTGCCCCAGGAGATCCCTGAGATAGGACTTCTCCTACTTTGCAGGCCAGGTTCTAAAGTGAGGTGCCACCATTTAAGAAACAGGAAAAAAGGGAAATGATTAAGGAGGGACATTATGTCCTCTTAGTGTTGTTCTGGGAGGGAATCACTCCAACTTAATCTTTTCTAATGTGTTCCTTTTATGTTTATTTCTTTGTTGAGTTTCTTTGTTCACTTAAATGAAACTAAACCAAAATTATGAGCCTTAACATAATTTCCTGCAATAATCTCAAAGAAAAGAATGATTGACATTATCATTTTTTAAGGATATAAAGGGCTAGAGAGATAGTACAGAGGTCAACGTGTCTTTGTGTCATTGTACCTTTCACAATGCCGACTTTACTTTGATCCATGACACCAATGGTCTCCTCAGCACTACCTAAGCAAACAGCAGGGGCTCTGGCAAGGAATGACCTGAGCACTGTAGGATGTGACCATGCCCTCCCCCAAAAGAAATGAAGATATTTGTGTTTCTATTTATATTTTTACAATCTAAGGTAATATATATCATTGAACATATATTTTGGAATGAAATTAAATTTGAAAATAAAACCACATTTGAAATAAATTAACATTACCTAGTTATGACCACAAATCCTATTACATAGATAATCCATTTAAAATTAAAATGTAGGACACCAAACTAGGCTTGCAAAAAATAAAGACCCGATTTGATTTTATTTATTTTTATTTTTCAAAGCATTGCATAATAGAAATAAAATTATATATTATGTTTACTATATAGTATTTTATAAGAGGCATAACATTTTATCATTTCAAGATGGAAATGGTCAGCAAGAAAATTTAGATACAATGGTAGATACGTGGGTGGTTCGACTAGTACAGTTGTTGTAAGGTTGCATAAATGTGCAATTTTTAAAAAACATTTTTGTAGTCTCTGAGCTAGTCTGTACAATTGCCTAAGATGCAATTGAGTTTGGCAACTTGGCAAAAACTACATAAACCATAGGTGAGGCAGATAAGTCTGGCCGTGCAAAGCTGAATGTATATGATGCCGAGGTTAGATAAATAACTGTTCCTGTGGGTATATATTTATATGTGGGTGCCTTTTTTATTCTGTTTGTTTTCAAGAGATAATTGCACTCAGACTGGAGCTTGCTTACCCTATATTGTGGACTCAGAGTACAGTGCCTGGTCTATTTTCTACATGACTGAGCTTTACTTCAGAACTGACGAGTCATATATCATTCTGATTGATTTTTCCTTTTCTTTTGTTTCCCTCCCCTACTTTCAATAAAGGGGGTGGGGTGCAATAAAGATTGTGATGAGACAACATCCTTCCACTGGACCCAAATATGCAATTACCTGGAGCCCTCTGCACTCCCGCCACCCCCAGCTCTTTGTCTGCTTCTTGTTTTGTTACTCAGGGTATCATGATATATTCAAGAGTAGGGGTTGAATGAGGAAGGCATTGAGAAAAGGACAGGGAAATGGATAAGCAACACAAAAGGCAGTGTTTCTGCCTCTGCCTGGGGGAATGAACAGCTCAGACCTTAGCAGAATATGGCTTAGCCAATTAATATCCTGAGCTCTAGGGTAGATTTCTGTTCTAAATTGCTTACCCAAACTCACTGCTTCTGAATTCTAGGAAGTGCATTCTCCTGTTTCTGTTTTAGATTGCTTTCCTTTGAGTGTTATTCTTGTCAAAGTCAAAGACTTCAAAACTTAAGCATTCTTTCTATTTAGACAGGAAGATACAGGTTGGAGGTGTGTGTGTGTGTGTGTGTGTGTGTGTGTGTGTGTAAATGTGTGTGACTACCATATGCATATATAGAGTCAATTCTATTGACTTTGGGAGGGCACATCAGCTGGTGTTCTTGGTTATAGCACCCAGGCAAACTGGGGTGCCAGAATTCAATCCAAGTCAGCCACATGCAAGGTAAGGGGTCCTGCCTGTTATATTCAAATCAATCATGCGTTCAACTTTCAACAAAATTAATAAAGGCTAAATGGAGTTTAGAAAATTGATGGGATTTTATCACAACAAAATATATACCACTTCTTTTGAAGTGAGTCCTTTATCCTGCCAAATTTTAATTTTTAATCCTTATACATGTATGACTTGATCAAATAAACTAATACAGTTCGAGGGGATTAAGATCACTCATAAAATAATCCTTTCAGAATATGTTTTTGTTCTCCATACAATGCGATTTGTTAAGGTTATAAAATAATTGATCATTCTAAAAAGCGATAGTTACCACTAGAAAGGTGTAGAAAAGCACAGGCGGATGATCAGATTTTTCTTAGTGTCCAATAAATCTCCCTGAATTCCTCATCAAATGAACTAGGAGAAGTACCTATTGGGCTAAATTCAAAGGCAATAGATAGGATTTTAGAATAGTGTCTAAAACTTGATTAAGAAAATTCTGCCAGAGATATAGTGTAGCCAATGAGATAATTACTTTGTATGTGGCTAAAGCAGATTAGATTCCTGGTATCACATATATTTTCCCCAAGGAGTGATTATTTTGACCAGGAGTGATCATTGAGTGCAGAGCCAGGAGAAATCCCAGTGTGCTACTTAGAATGGCTTCCAAAATATAACCAAAGAAAAAATTCCTTTATTCATTATGTTTTGTCTTTGAAATATGTGTGAATATATAAAATTTAAAAATACCAATTCATCAAAAAGGACAGGTCATCAAAAAGAAGTCTAAAGCATTTGGAGATTAGGAGCAGTCATCATTTCTAGCTGCTATGCTTTATGCTAATGTGGCCGTTCTCTGTTGTCTGAGTCTGCTGAGACAGCCATTTACTCCTGCTTAATTTTCTCTTTAATGGGAGTGATGGAAGCTTGGTTATCTGCAATCAGCTTTGACCAATTTAACTGGCTGCCACCACAGGTCATTATAAATTATTATTATTATTATTATTTAGCACTTAAATATGCAATTCATTTTTTCTTTCAAGTTCAGTAAAATACAATATATAATAGGTTTAAGTTAGCTAGGATACTTTGTTCTTAAAACACCCAATCTGGTGCTAGCAATATTTGACATTTATATGAACATGAATATATTCCACCATACATGTATTTTAGAACTGCACACATATATTTTGGTAGGCAATTCTTTAGACACTGAGGATTAAACAGAGAACAGTATGTTAGAAAGGAGATTTAATACTTAGAATATCTAGAAAATCGGTCTACATTTGAGAAAAATTACCTCTATCGCAATATAATCTCAGTGTAGTAGTTTTACTTTCCAATTATCGAAACATTTCCATAAGAAAACCTTATACAGTTCTTTTTACTATTTTAGTGCAGGCTTATGGATTTCAAGAGATAGTACAATTTGCCTTCTGTGAAATAATAGTTGATTACTTTATCTCTAATGGCTTAGAAAAGTATTTCTTGTTTCATACTGACGACTGTGATGATTCTTTTATAATGTGGAAAAATCACAGGAAAGTTTTATACAAAATGTTATTGTAACAGTTCACTCATTGAACATGCAGAATACTTCCTGTTCTAGATGCTAGAAAAAAATTCAAAATTTCTTACCAACTCCCCAATGATTGATTTTCTGTTTCTTTTAAAAATATCTTCACTGTCCAATCTCTATTTCAATGTGCTGGCAGGAAAGAACAGTCATAGTTTGCTGCTAGCCCACTGTGAATTCATTTCCTTTAATTTTCTGTGTCCACCATGAAAAATTATGTCATGGCTTCTATGTCAGAAACTTCTAAAGTTCCTGGAGCCCAGTTTCCTTATTTGTAGAATTATATACCACTTGCTCTAAAGACTGAGATCATAGGGATCAAAAGATAAACACTATCAACAGGTCATTTACATCCTCATGTTAGATTTTCACCTGTCTTCACCTGTAACTCAATATCCTTTGTGGCTCAACGTTGCTTTAATTACTGCTATTATACTTTCCTTATACTTGTGGGAATGTATTAATTCCCTAGTGAATACCTGAGGAGGGTATGCAAGATTCAAAATACCAGACTCATGAAGTTAATTATTTATTTAATGCTATAATCAGGTGATTTGAATTTTCCAATGTCCTATTCCTGGCCTCACATGCTTCCTTGCTGTGTGAAATCTTAAAGGTTTATGATAGTCTTTTGCTACTTCTGTCAAATTCCATTGCTGTCCTTATCTGTTGCTAATGCTCTGTAGTCTGTAGCTTGGGTTGTATGGCCAAATTCCTGGTGCCTGTGGCCCAGTGGCTTTCTCCCTTTCCTCTAATGTGGTTCCCAGACCCAACATGTAAAGTAGCAAAAAGAAAGTTGCCTGCTCGGGGTATCGATATAGATATTGATTTTGAGTCCATATCTAGCATTTTCCAGAAATTATTCCTGGCTCTGCATACACAGATGTTTATGGTGTCTGGGACACTATATGGGGTGTTAGAAATAGAACTTGGCTAAGCTTTGTACAAGGCATGTTCTTCCCTTTGATACTATCACATTAGTCCATTTCCTTATAATTTTTTACTATTCCTTCTCCCAGACATCCTATTACCTATTTTAAATTAATACTTTTTTCTGGTCATTATTTAAAGGGAACAGTTAAATCAACTTGGTTTCCTAGCTACCATCCCCTCCCCTCTGCTGTCACCATAACACTTTCACTTTTTCTGCCCATATACTCTCCTTCCAATAAGTATCCTTCCTTTCGTGATTGAGTTTATCAATCAAATGTGATGTCTGGCTTTTCGTATATGACATATCTAAATCCTGTACAATTAAATCTTTTTTTTTTCTCATATTAACTCCAGTATACCATGGGCAAACTCATTGCTGTTAGTCAGTATGCTTCTGAAAAAACTTTGCATTGGGTTTAGTTTTGAATAGTTGTGTTTAGAAGATTATCTTTATAACAGTCTTCAAATAACCATAGTGTTTCTCTTGCCAAATAATTGCTTCTACCTTTCCCCATGGTACTTGTAGTTTCTTCAATATAGACAAATTTTGTGGTTCTCTAAAGGATTCTAGGTTTTTACTGTTTTCTTCTAAATTCTAGATTTTTTTGTGTAGCACCTGAAACAAGTTAAATTGTGAAAAAGTTCTTATAGAAATAGAACATTGCCTAAGGTTGGGAGCTAGAGAAATAGAGAAACATCAGATGCAAATTTATTCTTGCACCATAGTTTTGTCAACAGCTAATCTTCTGTAACCCTAAATCTTTCTGCTTCTAGTAGCTGAAACAGCTCTGACTCCCTGTAGCTTGGTAAGAGGATGAGTCAATAATTCAGTTTATGACTCGTTTTTAAATATGAGTCTTGCCTAATGATTTGGACATGCATAATGAAGCATCATCAGTTGGAATTTAGGAAATGAGTTGAGATTGATAAGTGGAAAGGTCTACTCTGTAGGTTGGATGAGTCAATAAAATGAGAGGAAGGATGAAAATTCCAAGCAATAACTAATATCTAATAACTAACCTATTCAGAATAAAGCAATACCCACTTTCCTACTAGAATTAAGGATTCTTGCATATCCATCAGATCTATCAGCCCTTCCTCTTAACATTTTCATTAATTGATTATATATGGAATAAGTCCATTAAATTAATTTCAATATAATCTTTATTACTTAACAAGGGAGTGTCTGTATTTCTCACATAATTATAGTATAATATTGCTACACAGTACAATAGGTGTTATAGTTCTAATTACATCAGATTTTCACTAATTTATCCTGGTGAATACAATAAACAATACAGTAAATAATTTTGTTTTTATGTATTGGGTTTTCATGTTTTGTGGTCCATGTCAGAAAGGCTATGCAAACACAATAATTAGTTGCAAATATTGCACTTAAAATCAAATAAGAGAGAATATACAAGGTCTTAACACATGTTCAACATATTGTATCGGTTATATTACTCTCTTAAATCTACACTCAAAAACTAGATTCTACTGCAAACGGTCTGTTAATTTCTTAAAACTTTGAAAAAGTCTTCTGCAACTTGACTCTCCTGGAGGAAAAATTAATACAGGAAGAGGGTGACCCAGAATCCTCATATTTTGGGGGAGTTAAGGTGCTTTATTTTTCCTGAATTAAAGCATTTCAGCTCGACTGTTCTAAATGTACCCAATTTTATGTGGTCTAAGATAAGAACATTCTCAACCAAACTGTTTTGTTGAGTGAAAAATGTATCCCTTACTGTAATCCAGTCCTCTAAAAAGCACAAACAATTCTGCATATGATTTTTTACTTTGTAGCTCTCTTTTTTGGTAACCTTGTTTGTGCATCAGTTGTTGCAGGAAAAAAAAAAAGATGCATATGTTTTTTTTTTCCTTCTCTTTGGGCAGTTTTCTAAGGAAAGAGCTCATGGTTTCACTCTGGCTCTGGGTATGCTACCTGCTCCCCCCACATTCTCACTCACCCCACTTTTCTTGTAATGTTGCTGAGCTGGATGATTTACATTGTTTCTTTAATTTAAGTTGTTTCAACTCACACTGAGAGAGTCTGATGGTTATATTCAGAGAGATGTGGAGTTTCCGAGCTCAGAGCAGTGCTTCCTGTGGCGATTTCTGGATGTCACAGTGGTGCCTGGAATAAGAAGTACATCAGAGTGCTTACACCAGCAAGTAACTAGAATTCTGCAAATTGACGCTTATAAGACAAGATGACTGTTGATGCTCAACTTCCATCACAATTTGACATAAAATGGCCGACCAGGAAATATATTTTCTCTACATATCTCATCTTAGATAAATAGAGGCAAGTTTTCAAAAGGCTCTCAACTCCATCATTTTTGATTGGAGTTACCCATATATTTCATACATATGGTTGATTTCGGTAAATCAATCACTAAAAATGAAGATTGGAACATATGGGTAATAAAATCAAATGCATGGTAGACTAATGGAACACTTAGGGGACAAATATAGTGAGGAGATATCCCAAACACATCTGTTATAAGCAGGAAAATAATCCAGGCTAATATTTGCAAGTCAGGAGGGGTACTATGAGAGGTCAGAGCAAATATACAGTGTGTAGCATGCTTGTCTTGTATGTAACCAACCAGGTTTTATTTCTAGCATCCCATATGGTCCCCCAAGTATTATTCCCAATTGCAGAAGCAGAAGTAAACCCTGAGCATTGTGGGATGTGGCCATCCAAAAAGAAGGGCTCTATGAATAAATAGGATACATATGAGTCAGAGGAAATATTATAAATAATTTTTACCAAGGCAACATGTAATAATTGCCCTGAGCAAAATAGAATGTATACTAAATTCAGGTTTATAATATAAGGGTTTATTTTGTAAATGTTAGGAAAAACTAAAATTAATTTAAAATTGCTACATTTTTCAAGTTATATGAAAATTATGGCAAAACATTTTGTTTAATTTTATGTGAAAACTTAAAAAACACAAGAAAGCAAGATTATTATAAAAGGTCCTTTCTATTATAATCTTTTTGCTTCTTTGACCTTCCTTCTAGACCTTCCAGGATGACTTTGAATTAAATATTATTTATGAAATGAATATCATATATTAGTTTCTGCTTATTGGAATATTATAAATTTTTATGTCTTATTTTGTTTTGTCTATGCTAAATATTCATCTAATTCTTTTCTAACTTACCTGGTTTTAGCTATCACTGATACTTTTTTTTAAAACTTATTTTATTGATTGATTAATTGGTTGGGGTTTTTGGAGGGACACACCCAGCGGTGCTCAGGAGTTACTCTTGACTTCTGCACTTAGAAATTACCCCTGGCAAACTGGGGAACCAAATGGGATGCCAGGAATCAAACCAGGTCTCTCCCAGGTTGGCTGCATGTAAGGCAAATGCCCTCTGCTGCGCTATCTCTTTGGTCCCTATTACTGTACGTAGGATCTTTTTAGCATTAGCTGCCAATGATGCCTACACAACAACTTTGTGTGAAAAAAAAAAGTATCTGAAACCAAGAGCAATTTTCCACAAATAAACTATTTAAACATAAATAGTTTGTGGTCATACTAGGAAAATGATAAAAATGGGTATTTTGCCAAAAAGAGAACATTTGATGGCACGTTCTTCCCATATGTGGTTTAGTTTTGCATTTTGCTTTTCTGTTTGCTTAAGTTTGTTGTCAATCACAAGAAATAGGCTTTTCATTGAAATAGACCACTGGATCTATTTTAGTGACTACAACTGACAGTATCATTTATTTATTCAATTAAAAGTGTTATTAATTGGGGCCAGAAAGATAGCATGAAGGTAAGGCATTTGCCTTGCATGCAAAAGGATGGCGGTTCAAATCCCGGCATCCCATATGGTCCCCCGAGCCTGCCAGGAGCGATTTCTGAGTGTAGAGCCAGCAGTAACTCCTGAGCGCTCTATGGTGTTACCAAAATAAACAAAAAAAATTGCTATTGATGCTTAGATATTGCTTTAGTTTCTAGTTTTATGCATTGATCTTGATTTTTAGAAATAAATAAAGTAATAAAGATCAGTTTTGAGTCAATAATTTGACAGAAACCTCATTTTTGAGCAAACATACACTTATCACCTTGTAAAGGTACTATGTCCTGGTCTGCTAATCCATTGGTTGCATTTGGTCTATTTTACAGAATGAAAAGGTGATCCTATGGGCCAAGAAGAAAATACTGCCATTTAGAAGATAAATAAGTATGAAATATATTGTTACACCAATAAACATCCAAGAACACTGACTAGGAATATCTCACCTTTAGTTAAAGATGAAGGTCACTCTGTTAAATTATGTCATATTTATAGTTTCATGTTTGAGAACCTACAGGTTGTTTCTACCAGGGAATATTCCATTTATGCTGAACTGCATGTGTCACAGTAATTGTTCTTCTAGAATACACACATCCATAAGTTCATAATGTTATATATACATATATATGTATATATATATATCTTGATTTCTAAGAAAAAGATAAGGAATTGGATAACAAAACAAATTTAATACTTTATATAGATGACAGATTCAACTGAAACTATATGCTAATTGTGACTTCTCACTCCTTGGTTTCTTTTAACACTCAAACTACCTGTTTTCTCTCTTTACTCCTGATATCCACCCAAAAAGCCATAAAAGTGTTTAGAAACCTTCATGATTCTTCCTGTAGGAAATACAATTGTGTTTTTGTAGATCTGTTCTTTTCTATCTTTAATTCATTTTAATTTTCCCTGAAATAGATAGCACTATGTTCAGGGAGAAGAGCATAAACTGGAAGGGATGTCACTGACCTACATGGCCCATATAATTCTATTTTCCTTTTTCAGTAATTGATTCAAAGGTAACAGCGTGTCTACTTTTGACCAATGAAATGTAATGAGATTGATAGGTGTAGGAGCCTTCTGGCAACTTGTCTCCAATCAATGAGGATGAAATATATGGGGGAAATACATTTTCTGTTTCATATTTTTATATCAAATTGGGATAGCAGTTGAGCATCAACAATCATCTGGTCTTACAAGGGTCAATTTCTAGAATCTTAGTTACTTGCTGCTATAAGCACTCTAATGTGCTTCTTATTCCAGGCACCACTGTGACATCCAGACATCTCCACAGGAAACCCTGCTCTGAGCTAAACTCAACATCTCTCTGAATATAAGCATTCTCTCAGTGTGAGTTGAACAACTTAAATTAGAGAAACTGTAAATCTGAAAAAGCAGAGGAGGGACTCATAATTGTGACCTCGCTTCTTACAGTACCACTGTTTCACTTGTGGAGTGAGTCTGAATTTTAATCACACCTTTCATATGCATTTCTACATAATCTCTCATATAGGTAAAAACCGTTTTACATGGTGTTCTTAATTTTTCCACTCTATTCTAAACAATTTCATAATTTGTAGATAGACAGGAACTTAAAAGATCTGCTTGTCTGTTATTCTGAAGAAGCTTGATTGTTTAGTGATGGCAAGCAAGTATGAGAAATAGTTGAAATATTAATTCATGAGGCATATCTTCTGTTACCTTTTTGACTCTGTTTCTTTTTTACGTTTTGGCACTGTTTCAAACAGGATTGTTCCATTATATTCAGTGATAAGTAAATCATTCAGGTGCCATTTCCAGCCTCTAAGGAAGATCTCTGTCCTAGTGCTTCAAGAATGCATTGGCTATTCTAAAATAATATTGAAGTTTTTTAATGCCTGATGCTTGTGAATGCCTTTTCTCATATACAAATAGGTGGATTTTAAGATAAGATTAATATGCAATTTTTTAGGTCATATTGGAGTAGACTGGGTCTTACTCCTTATTGGTCAATCCAATATGGCCAGTGTTAGTAGAAAAAAAGAATAATCCCAAAGGTCAGTAAATCTGGAAAAGAGATTGTCATGAACGACACGAGCAGGGAGGAAAAATGTCAAGTGATAACCAAAGAAAGGGTGTGCATGTTACAACTACAAACCAGGGCACGCTAAGGATTTCCCACAACCCTAGAACCTAGCAAAACATTTTGTAGAACATTCCTCAGAACTTTCAGAGATCCTATTGATGCATTTCATTTTGGATTTCTGGTCTCCAAAATTGTCAAAAAATAATTTCCATAGTTCTATATTGTAGTTTTTTATAACATGGATTGAGAACCTGTATGTCATGTAAGTAAATGGAAGAGTGAAGTAGCAAAACATTTGACAACAATTAAAAGTTTCTAAATATGCAGTAACCTAAAATTAATTCAAAATCAAATGCATAATGAACCTCTAGTGGTTTTTGTTGCACTTACTTGTGTTGGTTTTTCACAGGTGAAAATGAATCTTATTTGTATATGTGAGAAACACTAAACCTTAGTAAAACGATGAAATTCTCTTCCTTGCATCTCTGGTTTAGGTCCTCATGTTTCTTTCACATCCTCTTGAGTTTTCCTTTTCCATATAATTTTTAAATATAATTCCTTTCCATTGAGAAAGTATGTAACAATGTTAGCTACTATCCTAGAGTTAGAGGGACGAAGAAAATACTAATACAGTTTAACTACTTTCCTGATATCTTTTTCTCTCCCGATTATGTCTTCTATAAGTAAATTCTGTGAAAGGGGACTATAAGAAGCAACCAGTGTTAAAACTTCCCATGACCAACTTTTCTGGCCTTCTGACTATTTGTACATTATGAATTGTCAAAGTTCAAAACTTAAAAGAAACTACATGTGAAGGGGATAATGCTATTTTCATTAGCTTTTTACTAAGTCTTTCTCACATGCAGGGCAAAGGGAAAAGACAATTTAAGACTTCCTTGAGCTAACAATCTAGTGGGACACATAGTCTCATGTAGATGTATATACCAGTGTCAATAATTTTGACACCTTGAAACATTAATTATAAATAACTATAAGAACAGAAGACAAAATGAAGAAATTGTGTTTTTAAAAAGAATATTAGAGCTTTGAAAATGATATGAATATTTTTAATTTATAGAATTGTTATCAGACAAACAGAATGAGTCAAATTACATTTTTGTCTTAATACACACCTTTTCTGCTTGAGCTTATTTTAATAGTAGAAAAATTATTATCTTATAGATTAGAAAGTAAAAAAATTAGAAAGTCTTATTTTTCTATTCTGTCTATGTCTTTCTCTACTCACTTTCTGATTAATTTTAAAACTGATCTAGAAACTATATTTCCAAGAAATAGAATTAGTTATGGACTTGACCAGTATAAAAGCATGTTCATGTTTGTGATTATAAAAATAATCATGTAACATAAGAGAGTTAAGTCATGTGTAAATGTTAAAATATTAGAAAAACTTGGGGCCCAGGAGATAGCATGGAGGTAAGACGTTTGCCTTTCATGCAAAAGGTCATCGGTTCGAATCCCGGTGCCCCATATGGTCCCCCGTGCCTGCCAGGAGCAATTTCTGAGCATGGAGCCAGGAGTAACAACCCCTGAGCACTGCCGGGTGTGACCCAAAAAACAAACAAACAAAAAAAAAAGATGTATATACCAACTATTAGAGCTCTTTGGAAAAACTGTAGGTAGTTTGATAAAGAACAGATGCTGGTCGTAATAGTGATCACTTACATGTTCTTTTTTTTTTTAATAAAAAGAAATTTAATTGAGACCCTGTGGTTTAAAATACTGATTATGAGTTCTCCTGCACATAATTCCAGCACACACCCATCATCAATGTACCTCCTTAGATAATTATTTTAAGTGCACTTTCAATGACAAGCATGGTTTTATTCAGCAAAATCAGGAAAACACATGATAATATTATGGGGAATTTTGTAGAAAGTTTTAACAGGGGGGGATTAATATGCATTGTAGCTGATTGCTTATAGTGAAACATATTAGCTTATGAGAAAATGGTAAGTGATGGACATACTGTTAAAATTGGGGATTAGTTACTATAGATCAGGTTCTTTCTTTTTAAATATATTAATCCATCTACTCTGCGTTACATAATGGAGGAATCTAAAACTTAAAAGTTATAGGAAATTCATAGGACAGGTTTTTGAATTCAAGCTCAAGACAGATCTAAAATCCACACTTTGCTGCAAAGTGAACTGGGGCATATTTAGGGCCTTTAGGCAACAGTGGCAACTGTACAAATCAAGTGGAAAACCTATTTGTCCTCAGAGGCATGAAGCAATGTGGCTTTGGCCATAGAGGCATAAAGTAATGTGGTATTAAAAAGAGGAATTCTAGGGTACATAAGGAAGTGTATTTGTTCACATTTGACGGCCAATTTATTTATTGATGATTAAAATAAATTGCATTATATTATAATATATTATTATATTATATTATATTATATTATATATAAATTGCATTATATTATATTGGTTTGAATGCATGGTCTAAGGTTGGGTTCATCCCCTAAGGTGAATTAAAGAAATGAAAAAAATAATCCCTATAAAGAACATAATGAGTTTATTTTCACTTGCTTTGCATCATAGTTACTAGGTGAAAGATATCCAGCAGACAACTGTGAAATTTGGTCTGGGGTTAGGAGGGAGGGTAGGGCCAGAGTTCCACTGTTGATGCTTCAATGTGCTAATACATTCAGAGTGACCTTTCTTGAAGCACAAACCTTATTCATTTCTCTCCACTGCCCAAGTTGCTTGACAATTTACTCCCAGCTCTGAGAAAATTTCGAACCACTTCCTTCTAATGACTGTCACGGTACTGATATGACTCTATATACTTTTCTAAATTCATCTCGAGATACAGTCTCCCTCAGGCTCAGTCTTTGTATTTTAGTTCTCAGAAAAATGTGATTTATGGTCCAACTAATTACCTCATATCAGAATGTATCTTTGTAGCATATACCAACATTCACTATACACAAATATTGATGTAAGTTACCTGCCAGCGCACACATGAAAACACAGGCACTTAAATGTGAACATTGTAACACATGAATATACATACATGTATGCACAATTCATATATATTCTTGTGCATACATTATGAACCTATACAAACCTTTATGCACTCACTTCTTATATATTCATACAAGTATATTTACACACATTCACACTAATTTTCATATCTTTCACTTAGTCAATTCAATTAATTTCATTTAGATAGAACCTCTTATTTTTCTTCATGGACAATCTCCATGACATAAGAGTAGAGCAGGTTTCCTTTTTTTGTTTTACTTTATATAATTTATTAGGTTCTGAGTAGTCTGTACTTTTTCTTTTCTGTAATTTTAGAATGGGAGTTTCATGTTGACGGATCTGCCTGCATATTATTTTAAACTTCTGAGCAGTGTACGTGGCATTAGAGGGTAATAGAATTTTCAGACTATGGGCATATAAGAATAGATAGAAACATGATGAATGAAAGAATGGATGATGGGTGAGTGAATAATGTATGGATTCATAGTTGAATGGATACATCAGTTGCATAGGTGAGACTATTATATAGATGAGATACACAGACAGTTCATGGAGTTCATCAAGACTCATGGATCATAACATCACGAATCAATTCATCACCATGGAGTTCATCAAGATTCATGGAGAGAGCCCATCATATTTTTTCAACTAAATGACTCTTTTTTTCTAATAATCGTGACTGCAATGGTAAACTCTGAAGTTTTTCTTTCAAATATCTTGAGCTCTAAGAAATATATTTTTTCCTGGGTCACATTATCTAGAAATATGAGAGAAAATGAAGAATCCCTCTCTGTTAGTGCATGATCTATCTCATTTGTTGGCACCAATGTTCAGGAACTTCAGATTAAGACTTCCTATTAAATAATTATTTTTTTCCTTTTACATTCTTGCATGGAATTCAGCACATTGAATTTATCATCATTTTCCTATTTATTAAAGAAAGGAAATTTCGGGCCAGAAAGATAGCATGGACGTAGAGCGTTTGCCTTGCATGCAGGACAGTGGTTCAAATCCAGGCATCCCCAAGCCTGTCAGAAGTGATTTCTGAGCATAGAGCCAGGAGTAACTCCTGAGTGCTGCTGGATGTGACCCAAACAACAACAACAACAGCAAACAAAAAAGAAAAAGAAAGGAAATTTTCCTTTCACTCTAGCTACCACATCCTAGTTTTTCTGTTTATTATAAAATATTTAATCTTATAATAGGATTCATTTTTTCTTGATTAAATCTTTAGCAATTGTTTCATCCCACATTTCAAATCATGGTTATTGTGATATTCAGTATCTATTCATCAATATTTATTTCGTGCTACTCATTCATTAATTGGACCATTTAGAGTTTTCATGGTATTTCATGTTTAATTCAGTAATTTTTGATAGATTACATTATGACTGAAATACTAGTTTAATTCTTATTTAAATAATAAGGATTTGCCTTTGATCATGGGGCCTATAAAATCAGTATTAGATAACCACTTCTTAGGTATGTCCTTTAAGTTACGTAGAAAGTAGACAAAAGATGGCCATGATTAGAAGACAGATTTACTGTCACAATGAAGTTATTCATAGCCAGATACAAGCAAAAATGCCACTTAGTAACATCACTGAATGTGTATATTAGATTTATGTATAAATTATCACAGACCAAAGAAAGAAGTCATATAGGAGTCATCTACATTTTAGTCATATAGGAGTCATCTACATTTTTGTTAACATTCCTGAAGTTTTTTATAAACAAGAGGAAAGAATTTAGCACATAACTTATTGTACAGTTTTACTTTATTTTAAATGTGATATATGTGCTTAAAAATATAGTGAATCTATAAGCGCTACTGAAATGAGAATGCCCATTTATTTATATGTCAGGGAATTCTCTATATATTAATACATGTCTTCTTGAAATTTTCAAATAATGCTTATTTTTTTTCTCTTGACTCCTCTGAGTTCTACATAATTAATAAAATACCCACTCTCTTTTCCAAGTGTTTCCCATTAATTTATCTACCCATAAATTCTTACCCATATCTCAGGCAGAGCTGACAACATAACTTTCTCTCAAGAATGCAGAGAAATAAAATATTGTTGAGCAGCTAGAAATACTTAAGGCATAAACAGAAAAAGCTCTCAGTGAAAGAGGGGAGGAATACAGCTTTTCCAGTATAATAGTCACCAGAGAAAACACTAAAGGCCAGGACACAGGTCTACAAAGGGATGGTACAGTATTTTAAATAAACTTTCTCTTTGCCTGATGGTGATGTGTTAATTTTTTAGCTTCCTTTTATTTTTATATAATGATTATTATTATATTTTATTTTCAGAGGTCATAAGCACCCTGGGGATTCAATCAGCACCAAATGCTGAATAGTGATGACATAAAGAGATGCTAAGTAAATGGTTGGAAACAGACTTAGATGTTATAAATGTAATCATTTTGAAAAATCAGCCCATTTTCTAGATACAAGTTCCATTTTATTTCAGTATATCCACATAATAAATAATTGCTATGAAATTGAGGTTAATATATTTTAGCTCTATCATCTTATAATGGGTTCCAGAGTATAGCATGATGTCAGAGTTCATAATTGTCTGGTATAACGTCCTTTTCAGTGTGTGAGGACAACCAAATGGGGCTTAAAGCTAACTAATGAGTTAGAACTTATTTTGGAAAGGAAAGTTTTTAATGGAAATATTTATTTTACTGGGATGGAAGAAAATAAGCCAAACCTTCTACACTGTTTCCCAGATTTTTTCAATATGTTTTTTTCTTCTTTGAATACGATAAAGTATGTTTAACATGACTGTTATATTTACCAGGAACTAAATAGTAAACTGCATGAGAATAAAATAAAATTTTAAAAAACTTCAAACCAAACCAAATAAAAGTGTGATTTAAATTAAACTTGCTATGGAAATTGACAAAACTCTGAAGGATGACTAAAGTAAACTTTATTGATAACTAAAGTAAACTAAAAATTAGCATATTATAAATTTTTCATTATATTTAGAAATACATTATGATATTTATCAAATTAAATTCATGTAGTGATTCATCTTAACATTCTTTTGGCTGGAGAGATAGTAAGATGTCTATCTTGTAAGAAGTCAACCTGTGTTGAGTTCCAGAATCCTGTGCCCTGAAAGAAATGACCCTCAGCACAACGCTACAAATAAATACTGAAAGCTTGATCTTGCTTAAAAGTTGCTTAGAATAACCTGAATTGTTGTGGGCTCTTCTGGGAATATTCCATTATTGGAGATATGATGGAGAAAATTAGTGAGCTCTGTGAACGGGAAGATTAGAGATTTAGATTTAAAAAAAAAAAGTTAGCGTTTGGCAAAGGCCTATGACCCAGTCATCAAAGCAGAGTAAACTAGAAGAGTAGCAACAAAATAGTTGAAACATCTAGATGGTCTGTGAAATGCTTTGAAGGTCATGGTTATGGTTTGTCATCTCATTAAGAGATGATTCTCAAAATCATGAAAAATATTGGTGGATTTCCCTTGAAGGAATGGCATAGTCAGATATCTAATTTTAAGTAATCTACTGCTTTGCAGAAAATGGATTGTAAGATATTGGGTTGAAAGTGGGAGATAAAATTACTGAGATACTTATTTTAGATAAGGTGGAAATTAATGGGACTTTCTCTTCAAAGTCTGTGATCTACCTTAAATATATATATATATATATATATATATATATATATATATATATATATATATATATATATATATATATATATATATATATATATATATATATATATATATATATATATATATATATATATATATCTTACTTGCTTGTCTCAATGTGTCTGTTTTTTCCTTCCTGGAGAAGTCTGTGTTCTCTCTTGAGCACATATTCCTCTCTTCTACTCCTTTCACATCTTTCTAAGTAAGTTACATTCAACAAATATTAC
>PVKC010001432.1:0-50662 GCA_004027635.1 Crocidura indochinensis
TAAAGGAAGGACAGAGCTAAATATCCAAACCACAGAATCAACTAAAATTTAAGACCCAAACTTTTGCAACCAAGCTTACAAAAGTACCTGTCAAGGTGTCAGTTTGGTAGGGGAAAGTCTGGCAAGGAACCTGGGAACAGTAGACCCTGGAAACAGGTAGAGAAAAGTTGACACTAGTGGTGGGATTGCTGTTAGACTATTATAAATTTAAAACTCAATTATGAATAACTTTGAAAATCACAGTGCTTTAGTAGACTGTTTTTAAAAGCAACTAAAACTATAGGAAATAGTAAGTTGAACAGTGTCAAAAAGAAATTTATATTAGTGTCAGCCAGTTTCAATGACCATTCTATTAAAGTTATTTTTCCATTCTTTTCTTTTTGTTGGGGTCACAACTGGTGGCTCTCAGAAATCACTCCTGACAGTGCTCAGGGAACCATATGAGATGTTGGGATGGACCTCGGTTGGCCACATGCACAACAAATGCCCTACCTGCTATTCTATTACATTGGCCCCCTCTATTAAAACTCTTATTAAAACCGAACACAGTACTGTCTTTTATTTTTCTTAAATCCCACAGATGAGTGTGATTATCCGTGTCTCTCTTTCTCTGATATTTCACTTAGCATAATAGTTTCCATGTCCAATCATGCATAGGAAAGTTTCATAACTTCATCTTTCCTAACAGCTGCAGAGTATTCCATTGCGTATATGTACCACAGTCTCTTTAGACACTGATCTGTTGAAGGGCATTTTGGTTGTTTCCAGATTCTGGCTATTGTAAATAGTGCTGCAATGAATATAGGTATGATGAAAGCATTTTTTTTTGTATTGTGTTTTTAAGTTCCTAGGATATATATCCCTAGGAGTGGTATAGCTGGATCATATAGGAGCTCAATTTTCAGTTTTATGAGGAATCTCTGTATTGTTTTCCATAAAGGCTGGACCAGAAGACATTCCCACCAGCAGTGAATGAGAGTTCCTTTCTTTTCACATACCACCAGCACTGATTGTTCTTGTTTTTTAGTTTTTTTTGTTTTGTTTGTTTGTTTGTTTTTGCTTGTGATACGTGCCAGTCTCTGTGGTGTTAGATGGCACCTAATATTTTTTGATTTGCATTTCCCTGATGATTACTGATGTGGAACATTTTTCGTGTATCCTTTGACATTTGTATTTCTTTTTTGAGTAAGTGTCTGTTCATTTCTTCTGCCCATTTTTTGTTGGGGTTAGATGGGGTTAGAGATGAGGTTTGGAAGGACTGGACCAGAATATTAGCATAAAGAATAGTGAGGCAGTGCAGTTAGAGAAATAACTACATTGATAACTATCATGACTATGAAAGTGAGAGAAAAATAGAATGCCCTGTCTTGAATACAGGGAGAGGGTGGTAGAAAGAGGTGGGAGGCATTGATGGCGGTAAGGTTGCAATGGTGAAGGGGGTTTTCTTTTTTATGACTGAAACCCGAAGACAAACATGTTTGTAATTGTGGTGCTTAAATAAAGAGACTATCAAAAATAATAATAATAAATATTAAAATATATGTTCCTATTCTGGGCATATAATTAAAGAGAGTAAAAAATTTATTAAGAGATATCTGTAGTCATGGTTTTTCAGCATTATTCACAAAAGCCAAGTTATGAAAACAGTGTAAGAATCCCATTAGTATATTAGTAAATGAGATATGGTATACATATAGGATGGACTCTTGAGTAATACAAAACAAGAAAATATTAACAATCTGTGACATCTGGGATATGTTGAAGGCAAAAAATTTAGTGAAATTAATTTAGACATACTTGGACAAACACATACATCATTATATATGAACTTTTATGTTAATAATAAAAGAAAACTTAGAATTAGAAATAGGGAAGAGAGGCAGAGTGATTGTATAAGCGGGAAGCATAGAGTTTGCATGCACCTGAACCTGGTTCAATCTCCAGCATTTTATATGGTCCTCAAATCTGCTAAGAGTGAGGAATAGAAAAGTGGTTGGTGGCCTGAGGTACAAAGAGGAAAAAGAGTTCTAAAAGATTAAAATAAAACACGGAACTAGGTTACTTCCAATTATAAAAATTTTCAGAAGAGTAAATTGAAAATGAGTATCTTATTTATCCTTTTGTTTTTTATGATTGATTATTTTTGTAAGATGATTAAATTATGTATACTATACTTATTTAGAAATATATATCTACATGGCTAAAGAGATAATATAGTGGGTAGTGTACTTGCATTGCATATGCTAATCCAGCATCACATATAGTCCCATCAGTTTTGACTAAGACTAAACCCCGAGAACAGCTACCTATAGGCAGAACACCCCTCAGATAAAACCAACACATCTAAACAAAACAGTATATATAACAGCAAAGATATATACTGTTTTGTTTAGATGTGTTGGTTTTATCTGAAGAGTGTTCTGCCTATCAGTAGCTGTTCTCAGGGTTTATTCCTGACCCAAACTGATGGTACATATAATTCTGTATTTTAATTTTAATGTTATCCTTAGAGGACTTCAGGTAATAAATAAACGCATTTACCTGTATATTTGTAAAAATAATTTGAAGAAGTTTACATAGAATAAAAAGAGATTAGTTATAGCATATACCCATTCTGTAATCATTTGTCCTCTCTGCTTGATGTATTAGCATAGCAAAATAATATAGAATTATTATCTTTACATGATGTTATTAGGAATTTTATGGAAGAGTTATAGTTATAGTTGTTAACTATAGAGCTTCTGAAGAGTTCACTTTTATCCTCCACATCTTTTATCACTTCTAATAATCAAAAGCTGATTAAAAGTAATATTTTCACTTTGAATTAGTAAATTACACATATCGGAGAGACATACAACATAAAGCAATGCTTATTTTGAAGCTGTTTTAGTAACAGAAAAACTAAAATTTTTGTTTTTATTTTTTGTTTCATACCATGTAATAATTAGAGGTTCCACGCTGTTTGTTGCTTGGGGATAATACTTAAGGTGGGATGTACTGGATTAGCACAGTGTAATTAGTAAAAACACATGTTTCCCATATACAATTTGTGTGCTATAGTCCTTTAAACCTTCTCCATACCTAGAAAATTACTTTATAGGTTTTTAGAAGTTGAAAAATGTTTTGTATATGTATATATATATCCACATATATAATATATCACAAAATAGTTAATATTTGAATATAAAACTATGCTCAGCCTCTTCACAAAATTGCAATTTGTTTCTTTTGTTTTTATTATAGATTTATTAAATATATTAATTAATTAAATATTATTATTAAATATAAATTACTTATTATCTCAATAAATGCTTAAGGGAGAAAGGAAGAATGATTCAAAGAAGTGAATTCCAAGGGAATGATGAAATAGAATCATTTTTCAATATTTTTCATGTTTGAGAAGGCCCACTCTTTGTTTACATTCAATTTGCACTTGACTTCTCATTAACATATGCCTTTATTCATCTTTTCATTAGCAGGAATTCACAGCAACCTAGAAAGAGACAAACAGACACTGTAAGCTTTCTTGCACAATAGGTTGGAGGACAAAGTTGTCTTGTTTGTATAACTTTAGCCTTTTTGATACTAATGAGGAGTAATAGAGCACCCTCAGAGAGAGCAACCCTGAATTATAGACATTGGGATGATGAATGAGCAATTCATCTAAAGCTTCCTTTGGATAGGCAAACTTCTCTTCAGGCAGCTGGGGAATAGGTCAAGTCAATGTCATTCTTTTCCTGAAAGTGCTTTCTGTTCTAGCATGGGGTCTTTTCAACAGCAAGAAGCATCACACAGATGACTCAGCTACATGCACAGGTGGTGGTTGGATTCAGTCCTTAGACCTGGGATTATAGCCTATTCACATCTTTAGTTAAGAAGTTAAAGAATCTATTACAGGATCAAAATAAAGAAAGCTTTCTCCCCGCCTCCCTATTTTCCCTGTAGGTTTTTCATGATCTCTTTTAAGTGCAACAATTTTTCAAAAAATCAGTCAAATTCACACCTTAATATCCTCAAATATTAACTGTTTGTATATCCTTTGTAAATCCTTAGAGGCATCGCTACTTTATCTTTTCAGTGTCACTCTCTTCATCTATATAAAGGGGATAAAATAATATAATTTATAGATATTTCCAGCAGCCAAAATATAACACATGCGAAAATATTGTAAAACTTTGGTACACAGTTATCTCTCTTCCAACCACATATAAATCAGAAATGTAGTTATCTAAACATTTTCTAATTATTCAATGTTTCTAATTAAACTATTTTAAAACCCTAACTTTTATATAATAAATTATAATACTGGATTTTTTTTAACTTTTTAGACAAAAATTTTTATTATGTTTCCACAATATTTTAGTTCTATTTTGTCAACGATCATAGGAGAGACATAACCACACAGACACAACAGAAATAAAGAATTAGAGACAAATAAGTAATCTTTTAAATTTTTTAAAAATAATTACTTTATATAAGCAGTGTGATTACAAAATTGTTCATGATTGAGTTTCAGTCATACAATGTACAACACACTTTACCAGTGTGTGTTTCCCACAGTGTCCCGAGTTTCCTTCTCACCCTCCTCCCTGCCCACCCTCTCTCTCACTTTCTCTCTCTTCCTCTTTTCCACCATTTTGACACTGTTGTTTGCACTCCTTATTGAAGTGGTACCGTATATATTACTTATTCCCTTTTAGTACCCCATTTTTGTCCAGAGTGATCAGTTTGAATATTTAAGTGCAATTAATAAGCCTGCTAGAGTCCCTATCATTGTTTCTACTTAAGGAAGAAAATAACAAAGTTGAAAGATACTTCCATGTTCCCTGAACGTGATGAATAATCATTTAAAGGTAGAAAATATATATTCCCTGTGTAAACTCGTAGTCTGTTTTTAAAATAAGTGGGAAAATAATTGTTCTTTATTAGACTAAAATTAGACTGTTCTTGATATAATAAATGGTACTTCATAATTTTTATCATAAATATATCTTTGAGACAAATATGCTTAATAGAATGCAACTTGTATTCTAAAGTTTCTATTTATCTATTATCAGAAAATATATAGCTAAAATATCAATCTGAGATGCGAATCTTCCTTACTGTTTTACTAAATTAAATTTAATTTTAGAAAAAAACCTCTATATTTGATAACCCATGATGGATTAATATTCTCAAAGGTTGTTAGCTATAAAATAAAATAAATATAGTAGCAGCATTATTTTATTCATCATAGTTCTAAGATTTGAGTTAACATTTGAATTAAAGAGTCAATACTGTACAGGACCTGAAAGTATCACAAATTTATATGATAAAGAGCTTTGGAAACAAATATCATACCTTTATACTAATGGGTAAACAAGTTTACTTAGGAATCAAGTTCTATTCTTTTTTCTATTTTGTAGTCAGTCTGAAAAGTTTTATTGCGATCAGTTATTACTGTCAACATTCACAATGGTCATGAAGCGATTAATCTTAAGGAAAATATTTGGGTAATGTACCAAACATTTTAATAAATTCTTCTTAATAATTTCAAGGGATATATCATTATTTTTATTTTCTCATTATATTTTCAGCTCATAACTCCAACATATTTTGAAGGCATTAGTTACAGATTGTAGACTTTTTACCAAATTTTACTTGGTAATCACTTATAATGTCTGACAGAATTTTAATTGTTATGAGAAAACCAGCCAATGACATTAATAATGGTGACTTTTTTCAATATGTATAGTGAGATGCATATTATGACATGTTTTCTCAAATATAAATTTATTACATAAGTAATTTAATCATTCATTCAACATTCACTGAGCATTTTAAGAAACAGTGTCTTGTTGAATGATGAAACATATGAAACAAACTATTTGGTTTTGTTTGTTTGTTTGTTTGTTTAGGGCCACACTGGACAACATTCTGGGATTCCTTGGGTTCTTCAGCCAGAAGTGACTCCTGGCAGGCTCGAGGGACCATGTGGGAGGTCGGGATACAAACCAAGGCAGTTGCCTTAACTAGTTTTAAAGTGCAGAATAATCTCTTGCTAAATCAATATAAATTTATGTAATATAAATAGCAATTCAAATAAAAATACCTGAAAATAAGACAGGAGGTCAGATAAAGGGGGAAAATTTATGAATCAACCCATTAATAATATACCAGGAATATGATATTAAAATGGGTATAATCTGAATAAATAAAGAGAAAGAAAAGAGGGATTTGAAATAAAGGATGATATAAAAAGAAACTTGAAATTAAGAAATGTGTTAAATTTATATGATTGAGAGAACTAAACTCAGTGGAATACTTATAACCAAACGTTCATTTATGAATGAGATTAGAGTTAGTTCTGGTATTGAAGCTTTGTAAAAGTAATTATAAAGTTTGCACTCAAAAATAATAAGAAGTTTCATAGTAAACTCATCACTAATGATCCTAGTGAAAATAGTTTTAATGTTTTTTAATATTGAGGCCAGAGGGATAGCATAGTGGTAGGACATGTGCCTTGTATGTGGCGACCTGGGAGGGACCCGGTTCAATTCTTAGCATTCCACATGGTCCCCCAGCCTGCCAGAGGTGATTTCTGAATGCAGAGCCAGGAGTAACCACTGAGCTCTTTTGGGAGTGGCTAAAAATCCAATAAATAAATAAATTTTATAAAAAATTAAAATATATATATTTGAATATTTTCATATCCTTAGACCCAAAGTTACTATTTACAGAATATATCCTCAGGGAAAATATCACAGATGCCTTAGCAATTATCCTCAAATACTATATATAATATTGACAAGGTAAAATTTGCCTTTGTGCAACAATAGGGCTACAGCTCAATAAAAATGCTTAATAAACCCCATGTGAAACAAATATCTATTTATAAATTGTTATACTTTTAGTAAGATGGACTAAAAGTACATGCTGTTCACATTAGAAGAAACAGAATAAATGTTAATTCTATATTCTCACTCATCTGTAGGATATAAGAAATATAAAAGACTGTGTGGGGATGATATCCAGAGACAATAGAGATGAGGATTATGTGGACCACGATGAGTGGAGAGTGCAGTTAGAGTAGAGAAGGGTCTAATACCAAAAGGAAATTCATGACACCCATTCTTTTCCACAATGTCAAAAACGAAAAGGGAAAAGAGAGGGAAGGAGATAATGAGAGAGATAATGAGAGAGTGAGAGAAAGAGAGAGAGGGAAAGAGTGAGAGATACAGAGAGAGCGAGAGAGCGAGAGAGAGCGAGAGCAAGAGAGAGAGAGAAAGAGAGAGAGAGAGAGAGAGAGAGAGAGAGAGAGAGAGAGAAAGAGAGAGAGAGAAGTAAAATACCTGCTCAGAGGCAGGCCTGGGAGAGTGGGTGGGAAGAAAAAAGACATCAGGGAGGGGGAGAGGGAAACTTGGTTTTGGAGGTGGGAAATGCTCACTGGTGAAGGTTGTATGGCTGTTGTATGACTGTAACACAATCATGAACAACTTTACCTTTGAAAAAATCTGTAGTATAAAATAATCTTGTAACCATGGTGTTTAAATAAAAAAAATTCAAAAAAACGTTAATTCTAGTTAACAAATGAAGCAAATTCTGAGTATTTTATTTGACATTTTCTGTAATTTTATATTATCTGCACCACATGTTTATATTGTTATTGTTGTATATACTATTTTCCAAAAAATAAAATGACCATGAAATAAGTTCACATAATATATTAGCATAATGACTTTTGTATTTATGGATGTAAGTGAGAGTTATAAGAATAAAATGTAGGGAGAAGGCATATATGTAAGTATAAATATATACTTGAGAAGATCTACAGAATGAAAGCAAACATTAGTCAAAGAAACAATTGCACTTGCCTAAAGAATCATGCTTTTATTTATTCATTTTATTTATTTATTTATTTTTTCAGGCTGATGTTGTGAAGTGTGAAGAACAAACATTTTAATGCCAGTCTGTGGTTTCCCCTTATCTTCCCAGTTTCTTTTGTGTTGCAAAATGTGTTGCCTTGATCTAGTCCCATTTATCTTTGCTTCTGTTTGCTTGGCCAATAGCATTGACTATCTAAAGATTTGTATAGACTCAATATCATGAGTTTTTACCCATGTTTTTCTCAATATAATGTATGGGATTCAAGTCTTAATGTTTGTGCCTTGCATTAGACAGTGATTTGTTTATTTTTTGTTTGTTTATTTGTTTTACACACCACTGTCCATTTCCCACTAACCAGTTTATTGGAGAAACTATTCTGACTTCATTTTATAATCTCTAGCACTTTTATCAAAAATTAGCTATCTGTATACTTGAGGAGCTGTCACTATCCAGTTAGTTATCTTCCATTGATCTGAGTATCTGTCTATATTCTAGTACCATACTGGTTTTTATTACTGTGGTTTTATATAATTTATAGACAGTATAATATAAAGATGAAAGAATATTTTCCCAACACTTATCTGACACAGTGTTAATATTCAAAACATATAAAGTGCTTGTAAATACCTAACAAGAAAATAAGCAATTAACTATATCTGAAAATGGGGAAAAGAGATGAACAGAAACTTATCAAAGAAAACATACAAATTTGAGGTATATATAAAAATATAAAAAATGTCCTACATCACTGATTATCAGTGAAAGTCAAATCAAAACTACAGTCAGATATCATATCACATCAGTGAGGCTGACACACCACAAAGAAAAAAAAATCAGTGTTTTCATGGATATAGGATGAAAGGGAACCCTTTGCTCACTGCAGCTGGTACTGTTGACTGTTTCAACTTCTTTGGGAAACAATGTGGACACTTGTAAAAAATAGCTTGGAGTTAAGCTTACATATGATCCAGTAATTTTATTTCTTGGCACCTACTCCAAGGGCCAAAAATCCTTATTAAGAAAAAACATTTGCACTCCTATGTTCAGTGCAACACTACTCACAATAAGCCAAAATCTAGAAACAACCTGAATGTTAAGGAACAGATGCCCGGGTAAATAAACTGCTGTATGTATACATGTAAGTATATATACATATGCTGTACGTTTATATGTTTATATAACACACATAATAGGATACTATTCATATCTAAAAAGGACCAAATCCTTACATTATGCTCAGAAAAGACACTTGGTGGTTCTCAGGAGACTATAAACAGAGTTTGGGATAGAACCCAGGGTAGATGACTAGCAAGTCAAGAGCGTTATTCATTAATGTCTCTCAGCCCAGATGCTGCTCTTGAAACAAAGAATATGACTTTTTGGGGTTATATTTAGCATTTGAATATTTTTCCTTTAGAAGTTTTTTCCTTTGGCTGTACACTTTACTAATAGCTGGCATGACTATGCCAGGCATGAAGGACTGGTTTATTATTCCTATTCTATTTCCTCAACAGCATATACCCATTAGCGTTCCTTAAGCCTAATTTCATAAAAAATTACTTCTATGAATTCCAGGCCAGAAAATCAAATCATGTAATCAAATCACCACTATTCTTGCTCCTTTCTGATGCCTCTTTGCAACGAATATATTTTGCACAATTAAATGCATAATTCTGGAATCAAGTTATTAATAGTTTTTGAATGAATGATATTTGTAAATTTTTATGAATTTGGAAACTCCCTAGCAAGTATGTTTACCCAAGATTACATACAGTTGAATTGATTGTGTAATGTAATTGTTTCCAATTTTACTTTTGAATCATTTCTCTGAAAATCTCTATATTAATAAGTGTTCTTTAATTTATTTGTTTGACTAATTAAATATTTTAATTTAAAATATGAAACAAAAATTGCTAAATAAATGACGTCCCTTCTTCTGAAATTTTTCTAATTACCTACATTTCTTTCATCCCTTAAAATGAACAGATGGCTATTTCAAAGTTTTTGCAAATCTACTTGCTAAACATTCTTACAGACTAAGCAACAATTAGAAATGAAAATCCAACAGTTGTTTTACTGCTCTCCTATCAATTGAAGCAATAAAATACCACAGGAGCACTTCTGCCACTAGAAAAATGTAAGAGTGCAGTTTTCTGTTTCTTTATACTTTCATTAAGTGATAATAGGTAATTTCTTATTGTTTCTCCCTTCCTTTTTACTCTAATTTTGCATGTATTAAGTTTCTTTAAGTGCCAAACTTTCTTTTTAAAAATGCTCTGTTTTCCTGACCACAGAAAAGTAGAATTCCTCTGGATGGCAGTTTTGGAGATTAACAAAACTCAAAGTATTCTAGCTTTTTGTTATATCATACAGTGGGCTCTGAAATATATCTACAAAACACTGTTGCAAAGCCACTGCTTAAGAATTTAGCTTTTCCTTAAAGAAGGCATTATAGTAGTGTACTTTGTAATTTGAAGTTTCCCATCCTATCTTAAGACTTGCTGCTTCACAATTTTGACCGGTCCTCATACTACTAATCAAGTGAAATAAAATTTAAAAGTCATTTGAAAAATTGAAAATGTTACTACACTTTAACTTGTTGTCCCATCTGTAAGCTATGTTTTTGTCTGAAAATAATCAGATTTGAGAGCAAACAATATGGATATAGATAATGTAGAGTATTTTTTTAAATACAGCATAATAAAATATACAACTGATTAGCAAACTGAATCTTTCCCTGGACAATAGTAACTACAAATTGTCAACCTTAACAGCTGTTAGTTGATAGTAAATGTCGTAGAACTGTCCATCTAGCTCACATTATACAGGTGTCCACATTAAAAAAATCCTAATTGGCACTAATTGAGACTATTGCTGGCAGCTTCAGCAAAAATACCAGCTCTAAGTGAGCAGGAAGTTCTGACGGATCTCTGAGCCCTAAATTTTCCAGTAAGTTTGCTGAATTATATTAATAAAGCTAAGTTATTCTTCCCTTCTAATTCTAAGTCAGGGGAACTCTATGTATTATGTATTATTGTTAGCAAAATTAATAATTCTAGAACATTAATTATTACATATTATAGCATATATTGAAAGTTTCTGACAAAGAGTGAATATGAATGGGTATAAAATTATTCATACCATTTATTTCCTATAAGAAAGTAGTGTAGCCAGTCTGTACTACGTGTCCTGCACATTTAAATTGACACAACTGACATGAGTGGTAATTTTTATTAAGTTGGTGGTGGATTTATATCAATCGATAACCATAAACTTAGCTTTTAGGATTAGCTCCAAAGATCTTCATTAATACTTTTGTATTTCAATAAAAGGTCCCAGTAATATTTGCCACCAGACCATCTGTGACTTTTAAAAAAAATCTATTTGCACATTATTAAAATAAAGTTGGCACTAAAACATTAAAAGTTATTTGTATTTTTTCAGTGATGTTAGATGAGCATAGATGATTCTTGTTTGAGGAAGAAAATGAATATATGTAGACCAATCATTACAAAAAGGTACTTAAAGTTGGTTTTCAGTCACTGTGTTTACAGATTATTCAGTCTTACAGTTTTATATTCAGAAACAGACTGGGTTGGGGGTGGGATGAAAATAAAGCTCTGAAGAGGAGTACCTAATCATACAAAGGTTTGCAATTTTGCTAGAAATAATAGAGAAGCAATATTGAGAGAACTGTGGGGTTAATGAACACGGATGTGGCTTTCATGTGCAAATTTCTTTTGATTAGATGAAACAACAATTCCCAGAGTTGGGACTGGTGTCCACACACCAAGGCCTGCATCTGCATGTAAATGGCTTCATTAGAGGCCAGATCTGTGTGCACTGATGAACTGTACAAGGCACTCACAGAGTCTCTGCTTTGTGGGCTGCTTTCTTGCTGTGTCTGTTTCCTGTTCAGAAATAAGTGGTATATTTATCCTTTCAACCAAGCTATTGAAGAAATGGAGAGTTTGATAGCACAAAAGGGTGAATAGTGGACAGTGAACATATTTGTCCTTTTTTCTTGTTCTTACAGAGTGCACACTGGAAACATATCCTTTTATATTTCCAAGAATAATTAAAATACCTCAAATTTACCCAGCAATTATCAAGGTTAATGTTATTGTTGGTTTTTTCTTTTTCCTTTTTTTGGTTTGCCATTTCTTAAATGCTGACAGGAGAATGGCCCTTGTGTCCAACAGGGTATCACTGAATACACAAAGAACTCCGCTGTCTGTTCATTCTATCAAGGCTGAATAGGACCTCTAATACTCCTTGGGTTTTCACTTTATGATTCAGAAGTCACTGCAATAGAGAAGAGTCTCTTTTGTAAGAAAAAAGGAAGCAAGATGTTTGCAATCTTTGATTAATGAAATCCTAAAGCATCATTAATTTGGAATATTTTCTAGGGAAACTTCATCCATAATCAGTTAGTATACTAGTTGAATTGGTTTCCTCTCAGCCATAGTTCATTTATTGTGAATGGTGTTCACAGGTGCCTGGTTTGGTGATATGCTAATAATTGTGTAGAAAGTGCTGCTATGTTATTTGTTCACTGATAAACACATTCACACATACATATATGTGCATATACATACAGATATGCATATATACAAGGCCCATTGAGCAGTGCTCAGTAATTACTATTGGAAGTGCTTCAAAGACCATTTAGATTGCTATGGATCAAACCTTGGCCAATATAAAGCAAATTCCATACCCACTTAACTATTGCTCTGACCCTCTAATAATTTAGAGGAGCAATTTTAGTAAATGTTAATGTTTCAATAAATTATTAAAATAAATTTAAATTATATCTTGCCAAATATGTACATACAAAATATAAAGCTGTAAATTGTCTAGTTAATCTATAGTCTCAACAGTTTACCTTGCAGTCTTCCTAATCATTATTCTCTATAACTCAGACCTCTGTTAACCATTGCTCTATATTCTACCACTTTGATATATTTGTATTTTATAGATTTTTTAAATATAAAAACATCTTTTTCTTGGCATGGTATTTCAAATATTTATCTATAGCACTCTATGCATTAATAGTTTTTTTAGCTAAATTTGTTTATATATATGCTTGTTCTTTTAATCTCTTTTTGAACTCAATAGTTTCAGATCTCAATAGTATTCGTATAAACATTCATTTATGAATATTCATCTCTTCCTTCCCTCCTTCCTTCCTTTCATTCTTTCCCTCCCTTCCTCCCTCTCTTCTTCCTTCCTTCTTTCCCTCCCTCCCTCCGTTCCTCCTTTCTTCCTTCCTTCCTCCTTCCCTTCCTCCTTTCTTCCTTCTTCCTCCTTCCCTCTCTCCTTCCTTCCTTCCTGCGTTTCTTCCTTCGTTCCTTCCTCCTTTCCTTCCTTCCTCCCTTCCTTCCTTCTTTCTTTTCTTACAGTTCATTTTGAAAGAATATGTGCTCTTGGAAAATTTTGAATTATTTCTATACGACCAGTACAATTCTGCCTTTGAACAAAACTTTTGATATATTATTTTTATTAGTTGTGAGGTTTGTTGATGCTCTGAATGCCCAGGGCTATGCCAGGCAATGTTCTGAAAGGTACACAGTGCTCAAAAATAAACCAAAGACAACACACATATAAGATATATATTCTTTCTTTTTTGTTTTGTTTTGTTTTGTTTTTTGGGCCACACCCGGTGATGCTCAGGGGTTACTCCTGGCTATTCGCTCAGAAGTCGCTCCTGACAGGCACGGGGGACCATATGGGGAACCGGGGGATTGAACCGCGGTCTGTCCTAGGTTAGCGCAGGCAAGGCAGGTACCTTACCTCCAGCGTCACCGCCCAGGCCCAAGATATATATTCTATCCCTAGAGCCCCTCCTCACCCTGTTTCACATCTTTGATTGACTCTATGGAAGTTGAAAACTTTTAATAAAGATGGTTCCTATTATTAATAGTTTGGTTTCACTATTGTTTTTGAAGAAACACACCTATAGTGCTCAGGGAATATTCCTGGCTATGCATTCAAGAATCAATTCTGGCAGTGCTCAGGTTATTCAGGACCCAGGGATGGAACCTGAGTGAGCTGAGTCCTAGGCAAAGACCTTGCCTACTACATGATCTCTCTGACTCCCATTTTTATAAAAAATATCTTTGTATCACTGTTAATATGGGCATCAAAATGAAGGTTATTTTTGAGAAATACATTTTTGTTTGGGGGTCTCTCCTGGAAGGCTCAGGTGGCCACATAAGATGCCAGGGATTGAACCCAGATTGGTCCCATGCAAAAAAATGCTTTCCTCTGTATCACTCTGGCCCTATTTTTGAAAAATATGTACATGATGATTCTGTATATATGACATAGATCCTTGTTGGTGTTATCTCTTTTCATATTTTTAATCAAGTATTTCAATTTATTTAAAAGCTATTTAAGCACATTTAATTTATTATTTTCTTATTGATTTTTGGGAACTAAAATATTTATCTTTCTCAATGTCATGAAGCATTTCTACTTGGGAGTTTTTATTGCTTTAAGTTTTATATTTAGAAGATACCCCCCATGGACAATTATCTGTGAGAGTATTGCTTTTTGAAAACACAATCTTTCACTATTGATTGTCTTATCAATTTATCAAAGGGTTCTATATTTCCTTACCAAGTAACCATATATTTGTTGATTCCTTTTGGGAGTCTTTGGTTGCTATATGGATGTTTCTTCTCATATAGTATTAGAATTACTGTATGATCCAGAAATCTATTTCTGTGTGCATACAAAATTATTAAAAATAGCATTTTGAAGAGACATTTGTACTCTTATTAGCTTTTTAATACAAAGCATCATGGCCCAAAATACAGAAACAGCCTAATTGTCCACCGGATAGAGTGGATTTTTAAAATGTGCCAAAGAGACAATACAGGGATTAAGATATTTCTCATACTTGCTGCTAACCCTGGTGTGGACTCAGATGCAATATGTCCCCACTATGCCAAGAGTGATCCTTTAACTCACAACCAGAAATAAGACCTGAGCAACACTGAATGAGTCCTTAGGCAAAACAAAATAAAACTTGTATACACATACACTAGTGTATGTTTAAAAAGTAGATTTGTGTGTGTGTGTATGTGTGTATGTGTGCGTGCATTGAGTGTACTCTAATGGAGGGAGTTGTGTTGAAATATTATATGCATAAAACCCCATCATTAATAATATTAAAAATGAAGTGGCCTAAAGTGAAAAAAGTATATTTTTCAAGAGTATAAAAGAGGGATTTTAGAGAAAGTACAGTGGCAATATATGCTATTAAAAATCACATGGCCTAAAATAAAATAATATTTTATTATGGTCCTCTGAGGCCTGCCAAGTTTGATACCTGAGCACAGAGCCACGAATAAAAACAAGGGCACAATTGAGTGTGGGTCCCAAATAAACAAAAAAACTAAATAAATATTTGATGAAAGACAAAGACAACTGTCATAAAAATATTTATTTTCATATAGAGAGAGTTCAAACAGTCCTAAAATTCATATGGAATAACAACTATCCTTACACCTCAGAATATCCAAAGCAATCCTAAAGAAAAATCACTCCCCAACTTCAAACTTAACTGTAATGCTGTATTGTTTTATGTTTTATTGTTTTATGTTTACACATGGTGGTGCTCAGGGGTTACTCCTGGCTCTGAGTTCAGAAATCGCTTCTGGTAGGCTTGGGGGGACCATATGTGATGCCGGGATTGAACCCAGGTCCATTCCAGGTCTGCTGCATGCAAATCAAATGCTCTATTGCTATGCTATCTCTCCGGCCCCACTGTAGTTCTACTTTCTTAAAAAGCATGGTGCTTTCATATAAATGAAACAAATGAAAATTTGGGAAACAAAAAAACTAATTTTTGAGAAAAGTATGAAAACTAAAGTCACTTAAGAAAATTTCTTCAAAAAAATGGTGTTGGAAAAACTGATCAGCCACATAACCAGTCTTAACAAAATTATAAAAAATGACTACTTTAATTTTCATTATTTTATATTAAAAATATAAACAAAATACATATTATGTTTTCTCTGAAAATAGTTCTTTGGGGAGTATATTTTTCCTGTCTCTAGACTTTTACCAGGCAAATATATCTCACGGCTTTCCTAGAGAATGAATAAAAAGCAGATTCTAACACCCTGTACAAAAGTCAAGTCAAAATGTATTAAGAACTTTGATATAAAGCCTAAATCAATAAATTACACTGAGGAAAATGGGGTCAGAATTTATATTTTGTGGGATGTGGCTAACCATTATTTCTTTTTACTCTTGGCAGAAGGCAAGTGGAAAAAGTTATTTCCAAGATAGTTTCGGTTTGCTTTCATAAATTATGAATTAAGGTAATACTTCTTAATGCCTTAATCATCATTAATTTTCATTATTTCTACTATTAAAAGAAGAACAGATATGTCTAATACCTGAAGGCCATAATTAAGTTTTTTTTTTAAATATTTCTTCCTTCTTTAGTTTGTTTTGGAGATTCCCAAATGGTATTCTGATGAACTGAAAACCACTCCCATTCAAATTTTCCCAATCCAGCTTGAGTGTTCAATGTTCAGGTTTGGTCATGAAATTTTGCTCTACTCTGTGGTGCTGAATTACTAGGAAACATGAGGTAGTTTTAGGGTTGAATGTGGGGGCAATGCAATATCAGGGATGTCTTACAAGACTGACTTACTAAATTACTTAAGAATAACACATTCATACTAATACTTTATTTTTAATTTAATAAGTATTAATGAATACCATTATTGATACTTTAAATTTAACATTAGAATAATTTTGTTTTTTAGATTTAAAGATATAACTTTAGAAATGTATTAACTTAGAAATATTTTTTCAGGATGTCATGGACATGTCCAATATTATTTCTCCAAAATTCAGTTTAATCCTGAAGAGTTTTTGATGAAAAATCAAAATTAATGCTTTCATTCTATATTCATGCAAGAGTGGAGAATGATTCTGGTTCTAAGTAAATTATTATTTTTATTTATTTATGTTTGTTTTCTTTGGGGCCATAGATGGTGATACTGAGGTCTTATACCAGGGGTCTCAAACTTAGTTTACCTGGGGACCGCAGGAGGCAAAGTTGGGATGAGGCAGGGCTGCATAAAAGATTTCACACACACAAAAAAAAGTCCTCAAACATCATTATTAGCAGTTTTAATGAATAGAACATTGAGTAAAGATCATGAACAGTTCTTCTGAACATGGCATCTTTTGCTTATTCCTTGCTGCCAGAGACTTGACAGCACTTTTTCTCACAAATCTGAACCACATTTGACTTTAGAGAGGAAGCAATTGAGACCCTCAGTATGGCTTGAAGATGATCATCATTAAGTCTAGACCTATACTTTGACTTATTGAAGTTCTATGTGGACAATAACTTTTCACACAAATATGTGCTCCCAAAAAGGCATATGGTGCTCTTGAACATTAGGGAGAGCTCAGGGGAGATGGGGGGCAATTCTCTCAAAAATTGCCCATGCATGTCTGCTTTTCCACTAATCTCCCTGAACTTGGCTTTGAGATCAGAGTTGCTTTGCAGGTCAATGAGGTCCATTTGAAGCATAGGAGGGGCATTTGCACATCAAAGGAAAAGGGGTCCAAAAATTTGGAAAGTGGCTTTGTGCTTTTTGAAGTCTGCAAATCTGTGATCAAATTCCTTTTCTAGTTTAAAAATAGTATCAACATATTTCTCACCACTGAATGGTATGCCTGCATCCACAAGTTTCTTGCATGCTGGGAAATGGCAAAGGTTTGTCTCCACAAGTTTTGTAGAGAATGCTCTCACGTTGTCATAGGCAGCACTGATAAGCTGTCCCGGGCCTTGTAACATCTTGTTTAGTACGTTCGGCTTATGTGTGATGTCAACAAGAAAAGCTACATCCATAAGCCATTTGTGATCACTCAACTCAGAAACAGCATTCCCATCCTTCTCCACGAAGGCTTTCACTTCTCTCAACTCAAAAAATCTTTTCAGAACATTTCCCCTGCTGAGTCAATGTACCTTGGTGAAATAGAGCACATTGCCATATTCTGACTCCATTTCCTCTAAAAAAGCAAGGAACCTCCTGTGCTTTAAGTCCTTGGATCTGATTTGGTTGATGCATTTCACAACAACAGACATCACATTGTCACACAGCAGGCATTTACTGCAAAGGGCCAGCTGGTGGATAATGCAGTGAAGAGCAGTGGCCTTCTCTATACCCTCCTCTTCAAGTTTTTTTGAACAAGTACCACCAGTCCATTTTTCCTCCCTGTCATCGATGGTGTTCCATCGGTTATTATTTCAACAAACCTCTTCCATGGCAAACCTGCATTCTCAATGGCATCACACAGATGCTGAAATATCTCATTAGAGGTGGTCTGGCCATGCATTGGAATTATTGTGAGCAGCTCTTCTGTCAATTCAAAGCTGCAATCAACACCATGTGCATAAATTATGAGCTGCACAGTGTCTGTTATACCTGTGCCCTCATCAAGTGCAACTAAGTATGCATCAAAACATTTGGCTTTTTCACATAATTGATGATAAATGTCACTTGACATGCCAGAAATGCGCTCTGCCACAGTGTTGGCAGAAAGACTGATTTTGCTAAACTGATCTTTCTTTTCCAGACAGATAATACTTGCAGCCTGTAACGTGCATTTTTTTAAACAAACTCTCCTTCTGTGAATGATTTCCCTGCCTTAGCAATCATCTCATTAACCATGTAACTAGCTTCGACTGATGCAACATTCTCTTTGGTTGCTTTCTTGAAGAAATCTTGTTGCCTCATTAGACATGCTTTAAGACTGGCAACACGCTTGGCTCTCTCATTTTCTTGATATTTTGCACATTCCTCAGGATGTTTAGTTGAAATGGCATTTCAAGTTGTATTCCTTGTGCACTGCAACTTTCTCTGAGCAAATAAGACTTGGGGATGCCCTTGTGCTCAACAAAGAAATACTGTGTCTCCTACTTTTCTTGAAATTGTCTGTGCTTGTCATCAATCTTTCTCTTCACTGCAGACTTTGATGAAATCATGATGAAGGTATGACAAAATCTAATTCTGTAATAAACTTCTCTCCTTAGGCTTCTAATAATGCAAGGGACAGTGGGCAGGAGCAGCGGAAATGACGTCTGCGCTAGGCGAGAAGTATTTGAGATTATTCGCTTATGGAATATTCTCAATAAAAAATTGTATTAATAAGAAAAAAGAATCGCAAAAAAATCGCATTAAATATTTGCATACCCCAAACGGAACTGCTCTAGGTATGTGAATGTTTAATGTGATTTTTTTCTTACTAATGCGAATTTTATTGTGATTATTTGGTAAGTGAATAATTCGAATACTTGAATAACTGCGAATATTTGAAGGCTGACCACGCGCCACAAAATGTTGTATGGTCAGCCCTTGGGCCATGAGTGTAAGACCCCTGGCTTACACCCATTACACCAAATCAACTGAATTAGTGTTTCTTGAAGTATATTTCACAGGCCAATTTTTTTTAATTTTTTATTTTATTTTATTTATTTTATTTAATTTTTTGGTAACTATTTTTTTCTCTTGATTTTTTTTTTACATATAAAAAAACCCTTCACCAGTGCAACATTCCCATCACCAATATTCCAAGTGTCCCTCCTTTACTTATAAGTAAATTATTAGAAGAGATAGTTTATTTTGGAAATTCATCAAATTATATTAATTTATTAGAATTAATTTAAATTTTTAATTTTATTATTTGACTATCATAACCTAGAAATAAATAGTTTAATTTGTTGTAAACCTAGAATGTATAATGGCGCGGAGAGATAGCACAGCGGTGTTTGCCTTGCAAGCAGCCGATCCAGGACCAAAGGTGGTTGGTTAGAATCCCAGTGTTCCATATGGTCCCCCGTGCCTGCCAGGAGCTATTTCTGAGCAGACAGCCAGGAGTAACCCCTGAGCACTGCCGGGTGTGGCCCCAAAACAAAACAAAACAAAACAAAAAAAATAAAAACCTAGAATGTATAAGGTCCCAAAGAGGTAAAAAATATAAAGAACATATTCTTACCACTTCTTTTGAATAATGAAGCCCCTTTCTAAACCACATATTTGTTCATAAGCTTAAAATTCAACAAAATTTTGAATCCCCAATAGAAAGGAGATTTAGAAATGGGTCTTTGGTTTATGATTGAATTATGCAGATAACAACTTTATAATAGAATTAATGTTATTATAAGAACAGACTTGCGAACCACTTCTGCTTGCTCTATCTTGTGAGTATACATAAAGTAACAAAGACATCTGAAGGTAGTTCACTACATCAGCAATTGAATTTTCACCAGGCACCTAATCTACCAACATATTAATCTTGGACACTTCAGATTCCAGAATATGACAAAACTACCTCAATGTGATATTTATTCAAACAACAAACTAAGACACAAAGTAAAATTTGAGCATAAAGAAAGCATTATATTTCACAAGAAATTTGGAGGCAGGTGAGAGACTTTTTAATGAGAATTTGAGCAAAATCCTAGCAGTGGTCTTTTTGGTTTTTGATTGATACATAGATTGGTGAGCTTTTGTAAATTTTTGAATGATACATTAACTGTACAGTTTATAAATTATTGCATTATAATGAAAGGATACTACTAGGAATACAGTTGACATTGCAATGGCGAATTGTTTTGTTCAAGTGTTAATATTGAGCAAACATTAAGCTGAAAAGTCATTCACACAATAATGGTTTCTGAACATTAACAAAAATGACTAATGCCATTTTGTAAATGAAGAAAATAAGGAACATAATTATTTGATGTTTAGAGTAAAATTTGGATTTTTTCTAAATTCTATTTTTCTTTTCAGAGTAGGTTATCTGTAATTGTTAAGAGAAACTATTCATTTTGTCATGTGCTTCATATTTGATTCATATTTGATTTGACCCAAAATGGTCATCATTGAAGTCTTTAGAACAAGAAAGTAACATGATCAGAGTCATGCCAAAAAAGATTCATCTGACAGCTCTCTGGAAGATGGATTAGAATGGAGAGCTTGAGATGTGAAATACATTTCTAGATGATTTAACAACTCAGAAGAGTATTGAGTATATGCTATATGGTGGGAATGTTGCACTGGTGAAGGGGGTGTTCTTTTTATGACAGAAACCCAACTATTAAGTTGTTTATAATCATGGTGCTTACATAAAAACATTTATAATGAGTATATGCTATAATGATAATAGTAAGGAGGTAGAAGAGATGGGATACTTATATGTGTGCATGCCCAGAATGATTTAAATTACACTTTATTGCAATGCTTTGGATTAAGTGTTTGTGTTACATTAACAATTATATATTGAATTTACATAATCCCTAATGTAATTGTATTTAGATTTGGGGCTTTTGGGGGATATGTATGTCTTGAGAGTGGAGTTTTTATGAATGAGATTAGTTACCAAATAAGAAAAAAAAAAGAGTTAGATGTTCAATCTTTTGTCTTCTACCAAGTAAAGCAGCTGTTAGCAAATATGGAAGCAGACCCTCCCTTTATACTTAATTTCTGGTGCCTTGATCTTGGTCTTCCTAAGTTTTAGAAATTTAAGATGTAGATGTTTATTATTTATTAATATTGGTTATTATTATCTATTCTTTTCTATATTATTAGTCTATAGCAACTTAAATGTTAGAGCATTTAGAAAGATTAGATTTGTGTTTGAATTGAGTGTAATATATCAAAAATAAAACACCTATTGAACAAAAAGTTGAAAATTTTAAGTCATATTTGTTAGCAGAAAGATGGTCTTATTAATAAAAATGTACTCATCTATAGACTTATTAGAAATTACATAATATCTAAGTTATATAAGAGGCTTATATAACTTATAAAACTTATCAAGAAAATAATCTAACCCCACTAATAATTGGAGAGAACAAATAAACAGATATTTCCTCTAAGAAGAAATGCAGATGGCCAAAAGGCACCTCAAAACATGCTCCACATCATTAGTCACCAGGGAAAGTCAAAGTAAAACAACAATGAGGTACCATCTCACACCACAGAAACTGGCAGACATCACAAAGAACAAAACTCTGTGAGTATCTCTTTGATGATGTCTTTGACAGTAGATTCTTCCTGGGGATCTCCTACCTGGGCCTCTGGGACTGCAATGATTCTCATGTTGTTTCTGTTGGTTTATCAAAAACTTCTATTTTCATCTGTTCGCATTCCTTGAGTACTTTTTCCCTTTGTCTTAAGGGTGCTGACATGGATGTGGGAGATAGGGACTCTCATTCACTGATCATAAGAACTGTGATCTGGTCTAGACGGTTTTTTGGAAAACAATAAGGATATTCCTTAAAAACACTAGAAATTGAGCTTCATATCACTCCTAGGACTGTACCCTAGAAGCCCAATAATACAATATAGAAAATGCCCTCACTATCCCTCTATTCATTGCAGCATATTTGTAATAACTAGAATTTGGAAACAACCCAAATTTCCAGGAATATATGAGTGGACAAAGAATTGTTGCTTTATCTAAACAATGGAATACTATGCAGCTGTTAAGAAAATTCAGTCATGAAACTTGCTTTTACATGATTCATATGAACAGTGTTATGTTGAGCTAAATGAGTCAGGGAGGGTTATAGATAGAATAATCTCACTCATTTGTGTGATATTGCAAAAAATAGCTAACAATATCCATAGACAATAGAGACAGTAGAAGATCAGACCACAGTAGGAAGCTTGCCACAAATAGTGGAGGAGTCCACTTAGGGTAGAGAAGGGAGTTCTATGACAATGATAGTTGAAAATGATCTCTCTGCACTAGAATTGAATGCTAAAAGGAGACATAATAAAATGCATTAAGAATGTATAAGCCACAGTGTCTAACAGGAATAAAGAAGGGAGGGGGATGTTTGAGAAATTGGAAACTTTTGTCCCCAATTGATGGAAGGAAATGTGCACTCGTGGAGAGTGTTGTACAATGTATGTTGTACAGTGTATGACTTAAACTCAATCATGAATAACTTTGAAACACAGTGTTTGAATAAAGTAATTAATAAAATAAAGTATTCAAAATAACCACAATAACAAAACAAAATAATTGTAAATAATGGTCATGTAGAAAATTGTAAACGTCCTAGTAGTCTAGGATGGGTTTGAAGAATTATAAGTTAACAACCTGTGAGTGAATTTCTCAAGCTACATTGTGAGACATGCAGCAACATGTTTTTCTATGGTTTAAGCAACAACTTAGATTTATTTCAGAAACTGGTAGTAATGTTTGATTCCCAGTTTCCTAATTGAAAGGGCTGAAAATAAGGGATTGTGACAATCAAAGCCAAGTGTGTGCCTGCTGCCTATGTCGTACTTTGAGACAAAGAACTTCAAACACCCATTTTATTGTAAGAATTTTTCACTTTCTTAAAAAAATATGACCTTAGGTAACTTAGTAACTCCTAAACTACTCTCTTTACTACAAAACTCCTGTGACAGTAAGACCAAATTAATGTGGTTGCTTTCAGACCGAAATAAGCACTTAGAAGAACACCTCGCATAATACCTTTTTATTCATTGTTTTTCTTAAAGGTACCAAGTGTTTTGATTGAAAAACAGAATGTCACGCTCCTCAGAGTGAATTTTATATATATATAAAATATACATACTTATATATAATATATTTATATATAAATATAAATATATATGTATATTTGCATCTGTGACACCAAAACCAAATAACTAATATATATTTGGTGTCACAGACAGCTGTGTTTAGGATTTACTTCTAATTCAATGCTCAGCAATTATTTCTAGAGGTTCTCGGGGAAATGTATAAGGTGCTCAGGCTTGAACATGAGCTATCTACATGCAAGAGTCCTATTTGCTGACTTATTGCTCCAGCCCCAATTTTTTAGATATAGGTAATATAGTTTCTCCATGAAGCCCTTTTTCAATCTAATATTATTTTCACTTATGGATTATTATCCTACATTTTGCCAAGATTATGTTACATAACAATGGGATAGTGCGTATGCATTTGCCATAATTATATCTCCTTTCAAAATTTTCTAAATGCCTTAGTGAGGAAATAGGGTTAGTTTAACAAATTCCAAATGACTGGTGTTGCATTTGATTGTTGATGTTTATTAGTCAAATTATTAAGAAATATTTTTATTTTTGTTGTTATTTAGTGATGCACAGGGCTTACTCCTGGCCTTATCATGGGTTGCTCCTAGTAGGCTCAGCAACTATATGGGGTACCAGAGATAGAACCCCTGCTGATCTCATGCAAGCAAATTGATTAAACATATAACTTAGAAATAAACAAATATTCACTATTTCTAGTTACAACAAATTAAATGCTAAATTATATGAAGAACAAAAAAAGCTAGACCTGTCTCTGTGTTATATAATGTAAACTGAAATGAATAAGCATTTATACTTCTTGTGTGATGCCTTAATGTTTGTTTATTTAATGAAGATGTGTCAATATATAAAAATGAAAATAATGGTATTTCCAAAGGTGTCTATACAATAATAGTATAATGCTTAGGGTACCCACCTGTCACATAGTCATTTGAGTTGGATCTGTAAGCTTCTGCTACTACACAAAATATACTATGTCCAATATTTACAATAATATCACACTACTGAAGGTAGTTTGGGGCAGAAAATGAACCTTCTATTTATTTTGTCCTTGTATATTCAAGCAGTTTGACTACTGGTCATTCACAGGAATGTGAATCTATGTATTCACTACAATCATACTCTATCCAATTTTAAAACAATACCCTATATTGACGATTAAGTTAAAAGCACTATGTTGAGGCCAGAAAGATAGCATGGAAGTAGGGCATTTGCCATGCATGCAGAAGGGCAATAGTTCAAATCCCAGCATCCCATATGGTCCACGGAGCCTGCCAGGAGCGATTTCTGAGCATAGAGCCAGGAGTAACCCCTGAGCGCTGCCGGGTGTGACCCCCCCCCAAAAAAAAGCACTTGTGTTTTTCATTGCCTTTTTAGTGTCTTTCTTCTCTATTTTACTCCCCCTTTCATTCTATCTTATCTCCTGTCTTATTCTCTTCTTCTCTCCTTACTTCCTTTTCTCTTTTCTTTTTTTATTTTCTCTCATGTTTTCTTCCTTCCTTGCTCTTTTCCTTCCCACATCCCTTCCTGCCCTCCTTTTCTCCTTTCCTTACTTCCTTCTTTCCACTGTTCGTTCCTACCCTCCTTCCAATTTTTCCCAACTTTCTTCGTTTCAAATTCCTTTGTTTCACAACTTGAAAATATACTTTTGAGACTAAACTTTCACCTTCACTGTACAATTAATTTACATGTATCAGCTCAGTTCATTAGTTTCAGACCATCTGCTGCCCTCTTGTGGCCATATAATCCACCTACCTATGTCCCAACCTTAAGCCCTTAATGGTGTTCAGCTGAGAAGCTTTGTGTGATGAAACTAAAATTTCAAACTGTAACTTGTATTTCACTGACTTTTTTTGCATTGCCTTCTATTGAAATTTGACTCTATTATATATAAAATATATAATATTTTTTTCAGATATTATACTTGTATATATTATAGGGGATTATTATGTTTTTCCAGAGAAATTTAGGATAGATGTCTTTTAATTTCTTATAAGGGATGTGGGTAAGCCATTTTATATTAGCATATAATGTTCAGCAATGGAAATGTCACATACTCTATAATAGAATATAAAAAGTTAGAAAAGTACTCTAAGAAAGCCGTGAGGTATATTCTTGATCAAAGTAATTTGATTAAAGCATGTCTTTATACATTACTTATAATTATAATGGCAAGAAGTAATTGTTTCAGGAAGAATTATAATTATGTCTCTATTATAGGTTTTGAAGATTTGTTTTCTAATAGATATAAATTTCAATACTAAGTAATATATTAACCAACATATTCATCTCTAATATCATTACACTTCATTTTATAGCCTTTTATATCAAGATTTCAATGTTCTTTTTTTGGTCAAAAGAATAAAGCCACAGTTAAGGCAAGTTTAAAGATTCATCTTATTAAATTTGATGTGCATGTCCTTTATATTCCTCATTGCACTGCCTTTTATTTTCAGCTTCTCATTACCATTTTAAATTAGGAGCAGAGATATTTAACTTATTCAATATAATGCTTTAATGAAAACTAAAGAGCTAATTCAAAGTACCACCATCTTCTCAGCCACTCTGAGTGCAAGAGCAAAGCTGACTATTCTGTTTAAGGGAAGCATATTTTTTCTTTATGTGGGCTGTTGTTTAAAGACTATATTAGGTAATTTAAATGTTGCTTTTAAAATCATTTTAATTAAAATATTAAATAAGATGGGGAGTAGGGAAACAGAAATTAGAGTCTACTTCTACTGCTGCTTAAGTTTGAGTCATTGTCAAATCCATAGGATCCAAGATGTAGAGATCAGATTTGTGTTTAGGACTCAGCTAATAAAATCACCAGGTATGTTTTTTTTTTTAGTAAGTTTAATATGATACTTTATACTTCTCTTGTTTGAATGTATTGAGGGTGCATTCTTTTTGCAGATCTCAGTATTTCTAAAGATCTTAAACATTATATTCTTTTAAACTGACTCCATAGGTACAGAGAATAAAAAATAATGGTTCATGCATAGACTATGGGCTATGGCAAATTATTTTTAGGCTAATGACTATAATATTTCTATAGATATGAATTTATGATTATTGATAATTCTAGTCAACTTTACCAAAAGTTAATATCCTTTCTCTATAGGCCTTACTATTCTTGTTTATGAAAAGGGAAAGATAAATGTGATAGTTACCTGAAATTATGATTATATATAGATATAAATAAATAAAATGATTCTCTCAGAATTAACTAAAGAGAGAAGAAATATCCCATTTGAGGTGAAGTTATTTTAACTACTCAATTTCCCATTTATACTCTTCTACCATCTCTCTTCTTGATAATCAGAGGACTGCATAGCCTGGACAGAGAATAAAAAAATCTGTTTTAGTTTTTTGGTTTTCTTTTGTCTTGTTTTTGAGAAAAGAGTAATCTCCCTAATTTAAATACATGAAATATAGTCCATTCTTCTTTGTTAAGTAAAATTCATTAATCTCAACTTTATGTATGCCTAAAGTAAATTTTCTCATCTGAAATGATTAGTCTATGGCTAACACTGAAAGTTTGCTTCAATTGTTTAAGCAAAATAAGCATATCTATTTCTTCTAAGAAGAGCATATTAACTTACTGTCTCAGTATTCCATTTAAGTAACTGAACTCTACTACTTCACAAATCTTGAAGAACATATTTCTTGGTCAAAGTACTTTTCTTTTTCTTTGGAAAATTCTAGCTTATGAACTTCATTCTTCATGCATTCAAGTTTAAGAATGTACATGACAGGGCCTGGGAGATAGCATGGAGGTAAGGCGTTTGCCTTTCATGCAAAAGGTCATCGGTTCGAATCCCGGTGCCCCATATGGTCCCCTGTGCCAGCCAGGAGCAATTTCTGAGCGTGGAGCCAGGAGTAACCCCTGAGCACTGCCAGGTGTGACCCAAAAACCAAAAAAAAAAAAAAAAAAGAATGTACATGACAACAGATTAAATTTATGTTCTATACTAACAAAGAAATCTATCTTTTCTACTCCTTTCCTCATGTTCCATAGAACATACAAAAGCTAATAATAATAATTTGTAATATAACTTGTCTGTAAGAATTTTTAAAGTCTAAGTAAGAAGCAGAATAATCAAAGGTCAAATAAGTTTGCATTATAAATTTGGAATATCCTAACCCACTTTATTGATCATTTTTCAAAATCATAGTATAATAAAATTTATTGATGATAAACATTTAGTAGAAATTCAGTGTGAATATTTGTAAATAATTTAAATTATTAATTGTATGACATATTTCAAATTTAATGACTCAGAAATTGCAGTACTAAAAAATACTTTATGTAGCAGATCAGGAATACAATATCTCAAGACAAGACTTTAAGAAAGCTATTGATTTGGATTGGATGGAAATATACACCAGTAAAAATATATACAGGGCACATGTTTATTAGCATATATTGAAAGTTAATGTTTAATTTTTATTAAACACGCATTTATTAAATAATATCATTTTATGTTTGATGCTATTTTTGTGAGTGAAGCATTACATGTATATATATATATGCATATGTATACCTATGTATATGATAAGATCTCAAAGTTTTTGGTTAAGGAATGGCAGGGTTCTTTACTTGCAAATAATCACCCCGATTTCCATCCTAGCACCCTCAGGTGTGATACATAAACATAGAGACTAGAGACAGTAGTAGCACATTCAGGCATAGTCCATCTCCAAACCCCATAGAAATTTTTGTAAATGTTATTGTCTCTTACTAAACTGATATGTTACGTGCAAGATTTTGCTATTACTATGCAATTGTAAGAAAGCAGTGTCATCTTATATTACTGTTTTTCTTCTCTCCCGATTTCCTTAGTCCTTTCCCCTCTGTTCTTCTGTTACCCAATCTATCTTCTTTTCTATTTTTTCTCCAACTTACACAATGTCCCTTTGCACAAGCATGATGAATGCTGCATAGCCTGTGAATAAACTGGCAGCATTATACTACAGCTGTATGCAGACCACATCTTTCTCCTAAAACTGCAAGGCACACATTTAAACTCAAATCTCAGAGATTGCAGTACCTAGATTGCAGTACAAATTGGTTTGACCAACCAGACCCAGCAACCATCGATCTTCATTCTTCCTGCCACCCTGTAAACTGAAACCTTTTGTAGCAAGAGGTAACTAAAATTCTGAAGTCGACTCGCAATAAAGGGAAGCAACAACTTTAAGATTGGACTGAAATATCTGACAGCTTTCTGAAACAAAACAAAAACAAAATGTACCTAGGTTTCAGTTACGCTCTATTTGGCTTCTTTTCTTGTTAAATAAGCACTGGCATATAACTCGTTAGACACCTTGTGGGCAGCCCCACAAAGATGTGGGCAGTTCAATTTAGGGTAAGTGGGAGGTGGATAATTCAGCAGTTACGCTTCTGGATAAATCATGTTTCAGCATATGAGATTTTTGCCATACACTTCAAATATTTCCATTTCCCCAGTCACTGGCTTGATTTTGAAATTTAAACAAGCGTATAAACAATACATGGGGTGGGTAGCCCTCGAGTTTTTCTATAACAATTTCTATTAATATTGAAACCTTATTTTGGAAAGAAAACTGAGAAAAGTTATTTACCTAATTTTTTTGGTCTGGATGTATATAGAAAAACGGTTATGAGACTGATCTCAGAAGAATATTTATGCACTATATTTCTATGTGTTGAAAAATATTTATAATTATCCTTCGAGTCATTAACTATTGGTCATAGCATGATTTGTTTTTGCTTTTAGGCCTCAAATACCTGACATAGCTCAAGGGTTTCTCCTGGCTCTGTACCCGGGAATTACTCTGGGGACCATTATGGGGTGTGGGGGATTATACCCAGATAAGTCAGATGCAACACAAGGTGCTCCAGCTCCAAAGCATGGATTTTTAGTAGGAATTTTCGTAACTTTCATCTGCATGTTAGTTCTTATTTCTGCTCTTCCTGTGAGCTTTTCTTTTAGACCAGTGATCCTCAAACTACGGCCCGTGGGCCACATACTGTATTTGTTTCCATTTTGTTTCTTCACTTCAAAATAAGATAAATGCAGTGTGCATAGAAATTTGTTCATAGTTTTTGTTTTTACTATAGTCCAGCCTCCAACGATCTGAGGGACAGTGAACTGGCCCTCTGTTTAAAGAGTTTGAGGATCCCTGTTTTAGATGAACTAAACACACTAAAAGTTTACCTGTGCTTTTTTCTTCTATCAGATAATGAAAATACCAAATCTTGGATCATCTTTTATTTGAGAGTTGTTTCTTTTCCCTCAAATGTGAGTACCATACTATGGAATAAGGTTTTCACTTTTATCAAAACGAAGTTCACTATCATCATCAAGCAAAATAAAACACCTTCTTGTTATTATTTTCCAGCTGAAATGCTAAATATATAATAAATTTCTTTTGCTAATATAAGTATGTTAATATTAGTAAGAATTGGTGAAACATGACGGAAGTATTCTAACTCAATACACATCTCCATCCATGTAGCTATTCAAGTGCTCATCAATATATGGTGTTTAATGAATGTACTAAGGAGGTGAGTTTTTAGTAGAGAGACTAGAACAGTGGTGGCGAATTTGAATTGGAGAATGGGAGATTGAACGCCTATAACTGTTATCAGCATCTAGGACAATCATGGTAAATAATCACAATAATGAAAGTCATAATATGGTTCTCCTTTAGAATTTGGAGTGGACTTCTGTTAAACAAAATGTAGTAAAAGTGATGTTTATGCCAAATATAAACAGTGTATTTGTGTCTGCATAGAAGATATGGCAGATTTGTTTCTTACTTCCTGCCCTTATTTGTGGTGAAAAAATAACTGTCAGTGCCATTCAGCTCACTAGGCATTATCTCCTTAAAGGCTGGAATGTGTTACTAAATTCATACTCATCCTTCTGCTTTCAGTTAAGAAAGCTAGTTTTCTTGACACTGTTAGAGAAGCATATGTCTAATACTTAATTCCATGGGTAGCTTGCGATATTTTAGAAAAAAAAACCACAAACTAAACTATAATTTTTGCAGTGCTAGGTATAGATACAACTAAGTAAGAGAAAATGGGACGCTTTTTATCAGTTCCTAAAAATTATTCATGATCAAAAACCAAAATGAAAGGGTAAATACAAAGAACAGAAGAAAACTGTTTTTCTTTGGGCTGCATATATATTGATTTTATATTTTTATTTTTGTACTTGTGAAACTGAAACATTATATATGCTCCCTGAATTTTATTATTTAATGGAACTATTCTCTTTATTGGACCATTTAAGGGATCAAATAAAGACCAGAGAGATAGTACAGAGATTAGGGCACTTGCCTTGCATGTGGCCCACTGAATATTTCTTGGAGTCCCCTTAGGACCTCTAAGAGTAACTTTTGAGTGCAGAGCCAGGATTAAGTCCTGTTGTACTACGGTGTGGCCCCCAAACAAAAACTAAGGATCAAAATATAGATCATCTTGAGGCCAGAACCGTGGTGCAAGGGATAACATGTCTGTGTAGGATGGACCTTGGATCCATCAGTCCCCCTGGTGTCCCCTATGGTCTCCCAAACCAGGAGTAATTTCTGAGCACATAACCAGGAACAACTCCTGAGCATCACCAGGTGTGGCCCAAAAAACAAAAGATAGACATCAAAGTATAAAAAAAGAGAAATCAAAACAACAAAAATTTTGTTCTTTCTACCTAGTACTATCTAGTAAATGTTCTTAATTTCTTACCCTATTTTTTATGCATAAATATTCATTTTTGAATGGTATAATTCACTGAAAAAAATTTTAACACTTATCACTGTACTTGAGATTGTTCTTAATAGGTCTTTTGGAGTGAAAATAGGCATGGAACTTGGTATGAAGTACCAATATTATATTCCCATAAAAAAGGCAGATAAATAACCCAAGCTGATATATTCAAACAATACAGTTGTGGCAAGTATTCAATACAAGAAATGTAGTAAATCAAACTGACCTTCACTGTATAATATCACTCTGAGAAATGTACAATAATAATCAGATGTGTTAGAATATAAATTTAGAACTAAGTTTGATTTAGAATTGACTGCTTGTACCACTTCTTTTTTTATCCTTTGGTTTTTGGGCCACACTTGGTGATGCTTGGAATTACTCCTGGCTATGTGCTCAGAAATCACTGTGGCTCTGGGGACCTTATGGGAAGCAAGGGGATCGAATTGTGTTCCATCCTAGGTCAGCTGTATGCAGGACAATTGCCCTACTGCTGCACTACTGCTCCAGCCTCCGCTTGTTCCACTTCTGTAACCTAGCTTTACTAGACATACTACAGCCAGAACAGGTCTCAGATATGGAGCAGAGACCAAAACAGCCCATTCCTGGAACTTCAAGGGCATGTACCAGGACAGTTAGATAAACTAACAACACTTGGAGGCCTATGGGCAATAAACCTTATGTAAATGCAAGCCAAGGTTGCAGGTGCCTAGCCTGAGGCACCTGAGCCTCTTCTCTACTACTTTTGCTAACCAGTTTAAACCTGGCTGACACAAAATGTATTACGAACCTATAGTTTTGGCCCTAGCTTGAAGACCCAGCAACCCTATTAAAAGGGCTTGCAAGTCTCAGGTGGGTTGTCAACTGGGAGATGTGCGGCCCAGCACGCTGGTAACTGAATAAACTCTCTTGCTTTTGCTTTACTGCCATCTCTCCTGGTCTTTGTGAGTCAGATCTTGAGTAAAGAGCTAATACATGAAATGGAGAGAAAAGAAAATGATCATACTATAATAGATAATGGTTCATTCTAAATGGTTGCAGACATGTTGATTGAAGACATGCCACAGGTCAATAGTGCCAATTACTCCAAAATATCTATTGGATTTATTAACATAGACATCATTGATCACCTTAGAGAATTCTAGGTCTCTAGACTTAATTATAAAAGAAAAAGTAATAAATGGAAGCAACAAGAAGCAGTTCTATGTTATAGAAAGCAGTTCCATAAAAGGTCCTACATAGAGGATAGCATACATAGAAGGTATAATATGATTGATTTATAATTAATAATGTTTACAAGTTTTTTTCAAACCCTTTGTGTTGTGTGCAGCAGAAAACTAAGATTAAATAAAAGTAAAGTTCAGAAAGGAAGGTTTTTGTTATTGAGTGTTTGTAGATGAAAGAACCTTGCTAATGTTCTAAAAGAGACAAATGAAACTTGTCATTTCAGAAAGATTTCAAGTGCAGAAGTAAAAATGAAACTCTTTAGTCAAGTGCCTTTGAAAATACAAAGGAATGACCAAGTCATTATATAATTCTAAGAGAATTATCTGTATTATTATTTTATTACTATTAATATTGTATTATTTATCTAGAGTTATTCTAGTTCTGATGCAAGAAAAATGTTAGGATGGATAGAAATATCCATCTTGGAGAGTAGGGAGACAAGAAAAGATATTTCCATAATAAAATAAGAGATATCATTTTCTCATGATCACTTTGTAGTGATTTTATTTTCAGTGAGCTCCCTTTTTTGGGGGAGAGGGTATGAATAATTTTGTTTGTCTGTGGCCATACCCAGAAGTACTTGGCAGCTACTCCTGGCTCTGTGCTAGGGAATTTTGTAGTGCTGATGATAGAATTCAGGTTCTTATTGGAAAAACAAGTGCTCTGTTTCAGAGAGGTTTGTTTTATATACACAAAAATAAGATCTTCCCTTTACTCTTCTCAGAGGCCAAAGGCTTTCTTTGCATCTGTAAATTTGAAATGTTGTCTAGGGAAATTTTTTTTGATAAAATATTAAAGGTGACCAAAGTATTGTAATTGCTTTAATTTTCTATTCCAATAGCCATTTATAGAAATGTATTGACTTAAAACAAATTTGTTTTCTTAATTTATTATTAAGTTCTCTAAGTTACAAAATTAATACAGATTTCCTAAGGCTAAAATCAAGATGCTACTGTGCTGTTTTTCGTTTTGGAGACTCTTAGAATAATCTCTTTTATTTCCTCTCACAGATTCTAAATCTACCTGCATTTCTTGACTTGTTTTCCTCTATTTTTACATATTAATTAATAGAGGCTTAAAGATGTCAGAGAGGTATCATTGTTTAAATTTATGATGTGAAGTAAGATATTAACATTTGTTTTTCATTTGTCATTGGTTAGATACTATCTTTCCCATTCTTTCTGAGGGAAGAACTAAATAAATCCTTCTTAATTGGATTGAAATGTAGTACAAACAATAAGATATGCCTTTCAAAATAAATTTAGATTTTGTAATATGTTGTAGTATACCTAATCAAATTATCCCTACCACTTAGCACTACATGATTCTTGAACTTCCTGTTTGACCAGTGTAAGCTAGATATGTGAGTTTTGCTGTGTCTTAGAAACTTTCTGAACATCTCTCTCTACAATAGTCTTTACTAATATGCCATGTTAGTATGCAATATTTAAATTTTCAGATAAATCAAGTCATCTCAGTACTTATTAGCCAAAGTATCTTACTTTTTAGTATTTTCACTCATGATTTTGGTTAGCTTATTGTCTACCCACTTTGCCTCAGAAAACGGCAACTAAACTATGCAAATGCATTGTGTTGATAACCTCTCACTGGGTTGCTAAAATATTATTGAAGTCTTGCATTTTTATAGACTTTTTTACTGCATTATATTCACTTTTATTTTTTATTTTTATTTTTTAATATAATTTTTATTTTAATCATAGTGGCCTACATATCATTGACAATAATATTTTAGGCACATATTAGCATAAAATCAGGGGAATTCCCATCACGGAATTGTCCTCCCTCCACCTCCGTTCCCGTCCTACCTCCCATATCCTCCTCCCTCACCCTCGGGGCTGCCAGAATAAGTGGTCCCCTCTGTGCCTAGCTAAATACTTAGTGGTCCTACACCTGTTTGGTCTTGGTACCTCCCTTATTTAGACTTTATAGAAGGAATTTTTATGGAAGTTTTTTATGGAAAGAAGTTCCTTACTTTGTCATTTTTCCAGATATTTTGTTGTACTATTAGCTTAAATATGACAATATGATTTAAATAAACTCATATCAATTCGTAAGAACTGCAAAGTAGAAATCATGAAATGTCACAACCTATCTTTATTTGTAAATGTTATCCAAATATGCTCTCTATTAATCAGACCATTACATTACACAAATAATTATGTGTTTAATATAATAAATATATCATTATTAAAATCACAGTATTCTAAATAAAGTCTTAATGGCTAAGTAAAATTAAAATAAGGGCTCTTGTGATATCTCATCTTTTATTTTGTTTTTGCTTTGTTTTGGGTATAAACCTACTAATTCTCAGGGTTGCTCCTGGACTGCACATGGAAATTACCCCTGCAGTGCTCAGAGGACCATATGGGATTCAGGCTATCAGAATATTGTTGGCTGCATGTAATGACACCTGCTATACTATCGCTGTGGCCCCTGTTATTATTTTAGATTTAATGAATAATGCAAAATCAGCTGATAAATGATGTTAATTTTTATGCAATACAATTCTCCATTTCCTCTAACATAACATTCAGAGATATTGGGGTTTAATAATGAAATATCTTTTGAGGGTCAGGGGCTTTAATGTGCTTATCAGAGCATTATAACAGTATATTGACTTGATTTTGGGGATTCAAACAGTGCAATATTCCCTTAGTGAGGTTTTCTTGACCCAGTTGATCTGATTGACTAATCAGCTATTCCAAAATCTGATCAGATTTTTTTTTCTTATTTTTTGCTACTCATCGGATCCAGATTTCTGGATATAAAAATACCAAAATTACAGAGTTCGTCTGAGTGACTGATCTTACACTTCAGAACAAGTTCTTCTCTTAGTTGTCCTTCCTCTCTTAACTTGAGATTCTGGTTTTCTACTTCACTACTTTTAGAACTTTTAGCCTACTTTATTTATAAGAAGTTGTCACCATCAATGACAGTCTTTAAAAGTGCATATGTCAGACTAAATGGTGCTTAAATTATTAGAAAAACGGTTTCTTTTTCTTAAATCTGAAACCCATGATTTGGTGTTCCTAACCTGCAAAGATAATAGCGCAAGGCATTGGCATTTTGATTCTGTCCTGGGAAGTCATCTTTTCTCACCCTCATGCCCAGAATGGGGTTGATGAGTAAGCTTCATGACTATTAATAAAATAGTCATTGAAAATAGTAAAAGCAAACAAGCATTCAATAGAGTGTCATTACTCCTTTGTGAAAGGTACTCTTCCTTACATATATCAGATTAATTTTTAAAGAAATGTACAGTTTCCAGGGAACTACTCAGAACCATAAAGGCAATCCAAATGGTTGATTAAGGCTTAATTATAAGTAATTGATATGGAGATATATTGTGAAACTTAAAAGTTCTTTTCCAGAGAAAAATAATCATTGGGAAATATTCCATGCCCCCATTATATATTGTAGACAAAATTATCTTTAGAAATAGTTCATATGTTATACATTGGAGGAGAAAGGACACTTGTCCATCTATACATCAAAGCAGGCCTTTAATGCATCCTTTGATAGGACAGTGATTGATATGCTTGAATTTTAAATTAAGAAATTTTTTTAGGGGCCCGGGAAATAGCATGGAGGTAAGGCATTTGCCTTTCATGCAAAAGGTCATCGGTTCGAATCCCGGTGCCCCATATGGTCCCCCATGCCTGTCAGGAGCAATTTCTGAGCATGGAGCCAGGAGTAACCTTTGAGCACTGCCGGGTGAGACCCAAAAACCAAAAAAAATTTTTTTTTAAAGTGGGAAACATAATAGGAAGCCATGAGAGTTGAGAATAGATCATAAAGATGAACTGTTAGATTTTGGATACAACATCTGGAGATTGTCAGAGCTCAGGATTTTTGTGTTTCTATTTAAAATTCTAGTATCAAAACTATTCAAGAGAAATCTTTAGTGGAATTGTTTTCTAGAAGTTAAAGACTAAGTTTATTTTATGTCTAATCTCACAAAAAACGTATTTTTAAATTTCTTGTCAGTTCAAACTTAAGAAAAAAAATCCAAGCAAATCTTTGAAGGTTAAAACATAGAAAGATAAATTTAACAATCTAAAACAGCATTGAAGTATTCTGATTAATTTTAAATCAACAAGATTAAATTTCAGGCAGATCAATGGAAAATAATCCTCCCATTGGTGGAGTTGTTTTCAGGTATAATAATATAAAAATGGTGTAAATAAAAGATTCAAGCAGAGATATGATCAGTTAAAATCTAAGGATAACAAAATAGCAAGAAATATATAAGGAATATTTTAAAATTTGTGACAGTTTTAAATAAGTTATTTGTTTTATAACTGTATATAGTTTATGATTGCTTTAACATTTTCAGTCAACTTGATTTTTCATTGCATCAAATTATTTTTGGTTAGTCTTATAAATAGGAAATTAGTACATTTTTTACAAATTTCAGTTGAAATTAATATTTTAAATCTCTAAAAATGTTATTAAGACTAATAAGATATAGCTATCTGCCAATTAGAATCTTCATATTGTTGGTACCACTCACTGAGTTCACTAATGATGTCTTAAGAAAGGGAAAAAAACCTATTAATGTAGCAAAGATAATGATGTCAGCTTCCAGTTTGATATCTTTGAAAGGCTAATGTTTATACCTACTAAGATGTTCAGAATCAAAGACAATTCCAGAATTTTAGCTCAGGGTCATATCACTTCTCAGATAGAAGTTGAATGATGAAGGCTTGCATGCTTATAGTTATTAAAGGAATACATTAACAGGAACTTCATCTGGTAATAAATTTTACGTAGACTAGAAAAAGTTAATGATATTGCTTTTATTTTTTTGAATTTATTCTTTTTGTTCCCATTATGTTCCAACTCTGTTGTAACCAAAAAATGTAACAAAATTTTCCTCATTACCATAGGGCAGAATTGATGAGAAAGATCGAGGTTTAATTTTTTTGGTTTGTTCGTTTGTGTTTTTCCCTTTGGGAAATACTCTTTTATTATGTTTTCTTTAATAATAATAAATTTATTTAAGCACCATGATTACAAACATGTTTGTAATTAGTATTCAGTTATAGAAAAGTACACTGCCCTTCAACAGTGCAACCTTCTCACCACCAATGCCCCTAAATTCCTCCTCCACCAACCCCTGCCTCTCTTTGAGACAGACATTCTATTTTTCTCACTCACTACCATTGTCATGATAATTTTTAGTGTAGTTATTTCTTTAATGTACTCACCACTATTTGTGGTAAGCTTCATATCATGGGCTGGTCCTTCCAGTCCTCATCTCTATTGTTTCTGGGTATTATTACAATAATGTCCTTTATTTTTCTTAAATCTCATAAACGAGTGAAAATACTCTGTGTCTATTTCTTTCCAACTGACTTATTTCACTCAGCATAATAGCTTCCATGTCCGTCTGTGTACAGGACAATTTATAACTTTATTTTTCCTGATGGCTGCATAGTATACTATTGTGCTATGTACCATAGTTTCTTTAGCCACTTATCTGTTGTCGGGCATTTTGGTTGTTTTCAGATTCTGGCTATTGTAAATAGTGATGCAATGAACATAGGTGTGCAGAAGATATTTTTGTATTGAGTTTTTGTGTTCCTAGGGTATATCGTTAAGAGTGGTATAACTGGATCAAATGGGAGCTCAATTTTCAGTTTTCTGAGGAATCTCAATATTGTTTTCCATATAGACTGGACTAAACAGCATTCATATTAATATGAATGAGAGTTCCTTTCTATTCACATACCCACCATCATTAATTTTTCTTGCTTTCTGTGTGAAGTCCTGTGATGTGAGATGATTGGTACTTCATTGTTGTTTGGATTTGCATCTCCCTGATGCTTAGTGATGTGGAACACTTTTTTGTGTGACTTTTGTATTTTGTGTTTGGCCATATTTATTTTTCCTTTGAGGAAGTGTCTGTTCATTTCTTTTCTACACGTTTTGATGGGGTTAGATGGGTTGTTTTTGTTGTTAAGTTCTTTCAGTACCTTGTAGATCTTAGATATTAGCCCCTTACCTGAGGAGCACTGAGTAAATATTTTTTTTCCATTCTGTGGGTGGCCTTTGTATTCTAGCCACTATTTCTTATGAGGTGCAGAAGCTCCACAGTTTAATATAGTCCCATATGTTTATCACTACTTCTACTTATTTGGACAGTGATGCTTCTTTCTTAAAGATCTCCTAATATCTTACACAAGGCAAGATTGAACCCTCTCCTCACTCCTATTAAATATAGTAATGGAAGTAATTACAATTAGGCAAGAAAAAGATATTAAGGACATCCATATAGGAAAGGAAGAAATCAAGATTCACTGTTTGCAGATGACATGCGACTATATTTAGAAAACCCTTAAGATTCTATAAAAAAGCTTCTAGAAACAATTGATTCGTATAGCAAATTAGCAGTCAACAAAAGAACATGCAAAAATCAATAGACTTCTTTTTTTCTGTTTTTTTTTTTTTTGGGCCACACCCGTTTGATGCTCAGGAGTTACTCCTGACTAAGGCGCTCAGAAATTGCCCCTGGCGTGGGGGGACCATATGGGACGCTGGGGGATCAAACCACGGTCCTTCCTTGGCTAGTGCTTGCAAGGCAGACACCTTACCTCTAGCGCCACCTCGCCGGCCCCCAATAAACTTCTAATACACAAATAATGATAGAGCAGAAAATGATGTTAAAAAAAAAACAATTCCATTCACATTAGTGCCACTAAACTCAACTACTTTGGAGTCAACCTAACTAAAAAGGTGAAGGATCAATACAAAGAAAACTACAATACACTGCTTCAATAAATAAGAATATACAAAGAAATGGAGATACATACCCTATTCATGGATTGGGAGGATTAACATCATACTCCCCAAAGAATTGTACAGATTTAATGAAATTTCACTAAGGATACTCTTGAGATTTTTCAATGAAGTAGATCAAACACTCCTGAAATTCATTTGAAATATTACACACCCACAAAGAGCTAATGCAGCCCTAAGCATAAAGGATATAAGAGTTATCACTGTCCTCAACTTTAAATTGTACTACAAAGCAATAGTCTTTAAAACATCATGGTATTGGAATAAAGACAGATCCTCAGATTAATGAAATAACTTGAATATTCAGAGAAAGCCCACCAGGCATGCAATCAATTAATCTTTGGTAAAGGGGCAATGTCACAGACTAGCTCTTAAGGTCCGGTTTGAATTAGAAGACTTTGAGTCAACTTGAGGAGAGTGAATGCACTGGCGGCAAAACATGATGGACTAAGAGCACACAAAAATGTGTGTGGAGAACAACATTTTAAATTTAATATCCAGACTAAGGGTGTTTTATATGGGGAATATTGCCAGTAACAAGTGTAAAAAGAATGTTCACATTTTGTTTCTTTGCAAAGTACATTAACTTATGAGCATGCATTGTTTGATCTTTAAAACAATACACATGGCTTTAAATGATTTGTAACCTTAGAATAAAATACAGTTTAGTTGTGAGCCCAGAGAAAAAAAGAAGTTAAGTTTTAATATCTTAAAGTAGTTCTTCTCTGGCCTGGCCCTAGGTGTCATACTAACATAAATTAAGAGATTAACAAGAAGCTGGGTTCCTATATCAAATTTCCTTTGCCTAAGGAAACATGTTTCTAGCTCTAGGGACTAAGACTACCTTCCTAAGGTCTGGTTTTGAAAGAGATAAACCTATATGAAAAAAGCACAGACGATACCTAATAAAATTTAAAAGCCCAGTGCTATTCTGGCCAAACTTTTTAGAATTTTAGGTTAGTTAGCAGTTATTCAAAGTGTCTAGGGGAAGTCTCTGAAGCAAAGCAATTCTTTCTGTTACAAATTGCTATGGCATTCAAAGACAAGGAGAAAAGAAATTGTTTTTGATGTTGAATTTTCTAGGTAAAGAGAAATTTAATCGAGGCTATATTTTCCCCTGTAAATATGCACAACACAAGGGAGAATAATTTTAGACCAAATAATATAAACAGAATATAATGCCAGTACCATAACATGAATTTCAAAAATATCTCTATGGAATTTCTCCAACTCTCCACTTCGTGTTTCCACAGCAGGCCTTTTGGTGAAAATCCCTTGGGGGTATACAAATCATCCATCCATGCTAGGAAATATGACTTCTAGTGAACCTTCTGTTCGTCCTTCTCTTCAGTAATATAGAAATTGCTATCAATTGTGCAAACAGGGCAAGAAATGCAAATTAGAGTAAGGAAAGCCTCTTCAACAAGTGGTGTGTGCTAGAGGTAAAGTGTCTGCCTTGCAAGCGCTAACCTAGGACAGACCATGGTTCAGTCCCCCGCCATCTCATATGGTACCCCCAGGCCAGGAGCTATTTCTGAGAACATAGACAGGAGTAACTCCTGAGCGTTAATAGGTGGGGACCAAAAAAAGCCAAAAAACTAAAACAAGTGGTGTTGGGACAACTGGTCAGCCACATGCAAAAGAGCAAACTTGTACTTCGAGCTATCGCCATGCAGAAAGGTCTAATGCAAATGGATTAAAGACCTTGATATCAGACCTGGAACTATAAGGTATATAGAAGAACACACAGAGTTAAACTTTTTTTTAATATAAATTCTTTATTTAAGCACATGATTACAAACATGATTGTAATTGGTTTTCAGTCATAAACAGAACACCCCCCCTTTACCAGTGCAACATTCCCATCACCAATGCCCCCTCACTCCTTCCCTTCCCCTGCCTGTATTCGAGACAAGCATTTTACTACAGTTATTTTTTTTTAAAGTTTAGTAAGCTGCTTTTGTTTTTTTCATTCTTAAAGGATAAGTGCTAAAAAAAAATACAGTAGTAATGGTGTGAGAGTGGCAACTGCCATTGTTTGCATAGGCCCAGCAAAATATGGAGAAAACAGAAAAAGAAGCCTTGGCCTAATCACAAGGAGGCCACACCCCTGAAATTTTCTGGCATAAGAAGAGTTAAAATTCTATTCTTCAGTGTTTCTTGCTCTTTACTTTCCTTCTCAGATGACTTTATGCTCATGATCATATTTTGCTCGGGAAATTCAAACTCATACTGAGTTGAATTCTGTGGTCTAGTTTCTAATTTCATTGATCTGAATGGTTTGCTATCTTAGCTGTACTATCATATTAAAAAATGAACTCACACCTTATGATTAATAAATTGATCTCAGATGGAAAATATTATGGAAGGACTCATATTAAACCATAATATATTAATGTAATATGGGTTTCTTAGATCAGAAAAAGCAAGGATATTTAATAATGACGTAATGGAGATACCTTTATGGTCCTGCTGATCTAACTTATCATGGACACCTAGGAAGGTAACTTAAAACAAATATGAGAGGCCAGGTTTTTCTCCTTTAGTTTTGGTGGCATATAATTTTAGCTTTATATTTTTCTTGTATTTTATTTCCTGTAAAATGTCCCAGAATTATGTTAAGTTATAAATCTGGTTTCTATCTAGGAGTGAATGGGAAAATAGAGGCAAATAGTCTCTGAATATGAAACTTTTATTCTCGCTACCCCCTTAATTGGAATTAGGGCTCATTGAAGGGTGAGGATGCACAATACTGCTTGGAGGTAGGTCTGGCCAGTATATGTTCCTTGAGTCTCAGAATTCTTATACCCTAGATTCTGAAAGTCCTTTAGTTATCTACAGTTATTTTGCATGCTGCCCTTGACTGGAAAACCCCAAAGCTTCAAATGCTGGATGATGTGTTTCTGATTATCAACTGCTCCCTAAACATTGAGAGGAAATCTAGATTTTATCTCAGACAGAAAGAAATGGTAGATGAGATCTGCACTAGAAAAAGGCAACTTGACTTATTAGAATGTATTATTTTGATTATTTGGCCTTGTAGGAGAGCAAAAATCTTCCATTCAAATTATGTTTTTGGAAAAAGGCTCATTTTATAGGCTGAAAAGTGAGGTGCGGTTTGTCTACATAGACAACAGAGATGTGCTTTCTGTAAGAGCATGGCCACATAGACAAGGTGAAAAGGATGATAGTTAACAGTGCCTTTGTGGTAACAAATTTAAAAAAATAATAATTCAAGGGCTTGGAGTGGTGGCACAGGTCGTAAGACATCTGCTTTGTGTACACTAGCCTAGGAAGGATTGCAGTTCGATCCCCTAGAGTCCCATATGGTCCCCTAAACTAGGAGCAATTTCTGAGCACATAGCCAGAAGTAACCCCTGAGTGTCAGCGGGTATGGCCCAAAAACCAAACAAAAATTGTTTTTCAAGATATTATCTGAATATAGGAACATTAGGACAAGCATCCTCTTTAGAGACAACTGCAATGCTTAATTATACCAACTGAAACAAGAAGTCTGGGGTCCCTTAAAAGAAAAGATGCATCAGAAGTAGCAAAGTGCTATTCCCTAAATGGCTGAATCAAGACCAGCTGAATTCTAAACTGCTCTGGTTCATCTTTGTCTCACCATATGGTGCATAATTTTTGTCTTCTACACAATTCTCTTCTATTTAATCTCTATAAAGAAGCCCCATATTCTAAGGGTTATATCTTTTCTCCCAGTCCACTTTTAATAATTTTTTTTGTTTCACTATTTGTCTCCTTCTAAGTTACAATCTGGGAGAATAAACAATGAGTCTAAGACATGTGAGCAGAAGTCAGAACTGGCTTTTTCTTTTTCCAGAAAGAGAATTGCATCTCTTCATCCTGACAAAACTCCCCCAAATTTTACATATCAGGGAAATATTTGCATGCTGTGTAGATCCAGTAGGTCTCATGTCATGTTTGTCTTGAGAAATGTTATCATGGATGCTAGAATGTCTACTCAGTGTATGAGCTCAGGAAGATTTTTGAATACCAACCACCCCAAAGCACTTTACTAACAAGGTCATAGTGAACCAAAACAGAAGCTTTTTCTTGACTACTTCCTCCTGTGCTGAGTGTCCCCATTCACCCTACAAAGACTTAATACCTATGTTTTTTCTATAATTAAAAAACTTATTTTTTCAAACTTAACAGTTAATTTAACTTAATAATTAGTCTTTTTTTTTTTTTTTGGTGGGGGTCACACCCGGCAGCGCTCATGGGACTACTTCTGGCTCTATGCTCAGAAATCGCTCCTGGCAGGCTCGGGGTACCATATGGGATGCCGGGACTTGAACCACCATCCCTCTGCATCCAAGAAAAATGCCTTACCACTGTGCTATCTCTCCTACTCCCATTTCATTTTTTAAATTTACTTAAATAATAAGATAAATTACTTAAATAATAAGATAAATGCAAGATTTATCTTATGTACTAGTAACTATGGGTAAAAATGTCAGTTACCTTTCTATAGTCCTTACTCTCAAATACTTCTTTTTTTTTTTGGGGTCACACCCGGCAGTGCTCAGGGGTTACTCCTGGTTTCATGCTCAGAAATTGCTCCTGGCAGGCTCGGGGGACCATATGGGACACCGGGATTCGAATCGATGACCTTTTTGCATGAAAGGCAAACACCATACTTCCATGCTATCTCCCGGGCCCCTCTCAAATACTTCTTTTATTTTTTATTTATTTTAATATTACTTTAATCACTATCATTACAAACATGATTATGAAATTTAAATCTGCACACTTCTGCTTGATCTGTCCTTCTTTGGCAGCTTCTATTTTTGTTTTATTTCTTAGTCTTAAGTAAGATTTGTCAGAAAACCCCGTGGTTGAGGTATTCAGCTTTATTTGACCTTTTGTGTATAGCATGAATACATGTCATTAATAATTTCCTTCTCACTTTACCCCTTATCAGTCTGATGTTTATGTGATTATTTGACAGGCTGAGGAACAACTGAGAGAGATACAGGATAAGACCTCTGTCCCAGTAGTCCTAAGTGTCAATATCAGTGCCACAAATGATTCCTTTTTTATATGGTGTTCATGATTAATTTACTATCCATAGAGTCTTTGATAAAAAAGTTTGTGGAAGGTCTAGTAAGTGCCAGAAGGGACACTTAAGTTCTACTCTTGTGCTGTCCAGAAATACTTGAAGCCCATCACTGTGTGATGGTTTGTTACATGTATCGTAACCCCCGTCATTAGTCTAAAGCCCACCAGTTGTTAACATCTTATTGCCAGGCAGATATATAATAGTGTTCTTTTCCCCTCACAACTGGTTGCAAATGAATATTCTAACCAAGGTGGACACTGTAGTGTTGTGTAATGGAAATGGGCCACCAGAATTCTTGAATCCATTAAGATACCTCAGTTCTCTAAGAAGAGTGTTGTGAAGCTAGAGCCCTGTATTGCCCCTTGCATTTCTTAAACAGACTGCTGAGTTGGTATATTTGACAGTCTTGAATTTGAGATGGGACCACCTGGTGTATAACTTACATATTGAGAACCACCATTATTATTTTCATGTGAATGTGTTTGTGGGATGTGGGTTCCTTGCCCCTATCTATATAAAAATCAGAATGGTAATTAAACTCCTTCATTTTTCTGAGGGCACCTGTGTGATTCATCTTAAATTAATTTTGTTGACTGTATGATCTTTTTCTTCTGAATGGCAACAATTGATAGTTCTATGAGTTGTAAAATTTTTCTCTTTGAGTAAAATATGGTTTAGTGAATGTCCCAGGTCTGCTAATTCAGAAACTTGAAACTTATAAGAAGTTAATGATGATGAAATAAAAGCTTGCTAGATTGAAAGAAATGGTTTCAGGAAATGAATCTTCCAAAATCAAGACAAGGTTGCCATAGAGTACAGATACTATATATCAAGTAACATACAAGGGTCAGAGCAGAGAAAGAATGTAATATAAAGCAATATCCATGAAAACAACTTGAATCTTAACAGCTTGATGCTATTGGGATAAATCCTTGAGATAGAGCAATAGTATATTAATTCTCCTGTATACAGTGTGTTACATGTTTTAATTTTGAATTTGAATTATCTTTAGTTATAAGTTGTGTTTTCAATTTTGTGAAACTTTTTCTTCATTAGGAATCGGTCTCATGTTCAGTGCTGTTCTTTCTAGCAGAGCACCAATCATCAACGGTTGTTTCATTTGGATCAGTGTCTTGCTTTCTGAAGAAAGAATTTTGTTAAATACTAAAAACCATTTTAGGGAACATAATAAATAGTAGGTATATGTGAAAATATTAGTTTAAAAATCACTAAAATCTATGAGATGGGCAATAAATTTTATATTATTACATATTTTATTATTGATCAGGTACCATGTTACAATAGTGTTAGAGCTTATGGTGTTGAAATCATATTGACTACATCCTCCAGATGCAGCACCAGGGTAACCAAGACTCCACCACTATTTCTTTGTCAACTATAGTTTACATATTCACTCCACCACTACTTTGTAATCTGAATTTTATAACTCAACACCAAGCATAATCATATACTGTTGCAAATCATATTCACATCTGCGATGGCTTAAGAGAGTTCAACTTGGGTTGAAATGAAGATATAAAAGATAAAGTGCTTCCTTTAGCACACCTGACCCTGGTTTCCATTCCTGACTCACACACATATGGTCTTCTAAGCCATAAGAGTAGTGATCCTTTTGTGAATAGGTAATCAGGTATAAGTCTTGAGCACCACCAGGTGTAACCCAAAAACAAATAAGAGAGTTCAACTAAAAACAGATAAATATTGTTACTGACTTATCTCCTAAAATATGATTGAGTGAGGTATTAAAATTAGTCAATAAATTAAAAAAATTAGTCAATAAATTAATTTTCAGAGCCAGAGAGATAACACAGCAGTAGGGCATTCGCCTTGCACACAGCGGATCCAGGCTGGATGGTGTTTTGAATCCCAGAATCTCATATAGTCCCCAGTGCCTGATAGGAGCGATTTCTGAGTGCAGAGCCAAAACCAAAAAAAATTTTTTTCAACAATGTTTCACCATGTAAATTTACTATAGCATAATATATATTATATAATATATTATATATTTTTCTTAAGCAATATTACTATATTATATTAAAAGGAGAAATGCAGAATCATATTTCAACAACAGAATCTCCAAAACAAAGCCTATTTTCTCCCCTATTGGCAACTATCGTGTGCTTTTAGGCAAAGTACCTTTGCTCCTATTGATTTCAGAGCTCCTCTCTTCAATTTACAGTTCAAAAAATTTATCAAGCTTTATTTTTTTTCCCTCTTTTTCTATTCTGAGTCTCAACCAGCAGCACTCAGCACCTACTCCTGGTTTGTGTATAGAGATTATTCCTTGAGGTGTTCAGAGGACCATATTGGTTGCTGTGGATTGAAACGAGGTTGGTAGTGTGTAAGGTAAGCTCTCTACCCATAATACTATATCTAGTCCTTTCAAATTTCAAAGTTAGTCCAAAAATTAAAAATATAGTTAAATTAAAATTTCTTTTTAACACTTAAGATTATTTTGCACTATATACCTGTGATGATTTTGTCACATCCAATTGAGGTTGATTTATTCTAATCTACTAAACCTGTGCTTCAAATAAATGTTACACAGAATTATAACATGTAAGCAAGATGAAGTTGAATCATGGGTGAAGGACTTATTCTTCATGTTCTTGGCAATTCAGTCAAATTTTCTTCTACACCACTCCCAAAGAACTTTATGGGATCAAAATGAAATAGTCAATTACAACTTCATATGAACTTGACTGACCCAGGCTATAACCATGAATGTCAGTTTAACAGGGGTGACTGTGAAAGGTGAATGAACATGAAGGCAAGGGATATGAACTAGATATTATTTGTGAAGGCATCTTACCCTTGATCTAAGTGTGTCAATGTTTTTAACTATATCCTTTTCTTTGTTTCCCATCTTTTATACAAATCCTTAATTTGGTGTTGCTTTCCTTGGGTTTATTGAATTTTGACCCAATTCCTTTTACCTAAAATATTTAGTCTCATTTTCTCCATCTTAAGAATCAAGCACTGATTGCTGCCAGAATACTTCTGATCAGATTAATTTATTGTTTCAAGATTGTTGTCTTTATTCTCTTCCAAAATATTCATAGTAGCAGATATATTTCACTTCTTGACTGAATTTTTCTAACTCAATTGTACTTTTAAAATCTTAGTAAATTAAGCACTAAATTGCATATCTTTGTTTTTTCTTTAGTTTTGGTTTTAGATTTTTGGGTTACGCCCTGCTGAGGGGTTACTCCTGGGTCTGCACTCAGAAATTACTCCTGGTGGTGCTTTGGTGGCCATATGAGATGCCTAGGTATTGAAACTAGGTTGGCCACATATAAGGCAAACACAATGCCCCTGTACTATAGTTCTAGCCTATAACTCTTTGTGTCTTGTCATTATTTTATGTATAAATATTTTGAATTCCAAACTAATGATCAACTTGAATCTCAAACCTCATGGTCAACTTGAGAAAATCATTAACTTAATCTATTATTCTGTTTCCAAGTCCATGTAGGTGTTTGCAACTTGAAAGTCAATCATTTCAGTGATAAGGTTGGTGCAGAAAATCAGCAGTTTTGAGTGCTATCAACCTGAGAATATATTGGTCCTGTTTTCCCAACCACAATAGGAAAGTGCATATAACCATCAAGGTGGGGTTATGGTTTATATAATTTTGCTTTGGAAAATGTATTTGAAGAAAAATAAAATGATCAGGGTCAAATAGATGGTGCAGTACATAAAGTGCTTGCTTTTCATGCGACTGGTATGGATTTTATCTCTGTGATTCTATATTAACAACAACAACAACAACAACAAATAATAATAGTAAAGTGGGTCGCATCAAAAGCAGATCTGTTATGCCAGTAGTTTAATCAATTAACATGAAAGGATGGTTTATTCTTTTAAGAGAATCTTTAGTTCCCATCTTCAGGTTTATATGGCAAACTTCAGGTATCTTTTTAGAGGATCTGCTGTTTGATTTTCCAATTTTCAGTTGCTATATCTGCAACTGAAGTTGGTTTAATAATAAACATACAACACAAAAGTGCCTCTGTTAAGATTGAGAGATAGGGCAGAGACCAAAAGAGAATGTTAAAAGTAAACAAGTAGAGTTCCTAATATGTGCTCACTTACACTTTACCAAATTTATTTCCATAATAAAAATCTTTTAAAATTATTAGAGTTTGTATATTGCTTGAATCTTAATAGTTCTTGCATTTTAAATACTGTTGTTTTAAAAAGGTTATAAAATGAATTCCAAACCATGATTTAAGAACAGAAAAACTGCATCAGTACTGCTCACATTTTATCTTGTATGCAATATTATAATCTTAAACTATGGAATTAAGCCTATAGGTATATTCCAATTTCCTCAAACTTGAAATACATTATACCCAATTAAAATAAATCTGGGTCTCAAAATCATAATGCCTAAGGGACATAGACTTTGCTTAAACTAAAATCTAAGAAATCAGATTTTATTTTGGAATGGTGTCAATGATTTTAAAACATAAGGAGATAAGATGGGAATTATAGTCACCTAAAATTTTTGGAGGGAGCGGTGAGGCCTTAGTTTTAGAAGCTGTCAAAAGGCCAGAAAAATATCTATATTGCCAAACTTAATACTATTTTAATCACAGGTGGAGAAATTTAATTCAAATCGGTAATTTAAATTTAATTTGAAATTTAATTTAAATCAGTAAAAATGACAGGAATACAAATATCTGGACTAAGCAAGAGAGCTATAGCTACAAGGTGTACTGCAAATCAAAGAGCAAAGCTAATCCAAACTTTAGACACAAGATCCTAAATGCTCTAAGTTCTATTGGAAGAAGTAATTAAAGTCGCCAGGAGCAATGTCTTGTTTATTGAATACCTGCATATTTATCAACGCTTCTCTGAGCATGTGGTGAGCACTTAATGATTGATGATATGTCTTTGCATATTGTATAATCTTAAATTAGCAGATATCTTTTTAATTTTTATCTCTTCAATTATGGTTATCTTTTAATAGGATACTTGTGTCTTTATCTTAAACTTAAAAATAGTGTCATCATTTTACAAACCTTCCACAATGCAGACATTTTTTAATTTTATTTGTTTACCAAATAGAATGGATAATAATTTCATCATATTTTTCATGAACTGAGTATAATAGAATAATATCCTGTAGGCATTGAAGTGAAAAAAAATTACATGCAAAGATCATTGATGCTTAAATAAGATTAGAAAAAGAAGTTTGAGAAATGTAATTTTTCAAACTGGAGTACTAAAGAAATTTTCAGATAGCTGAAGGGATCAATGACACAAATTCATTCATCTTCTAGGTTTAATAAGGTCCACACCTGGAAGTACTATAACCTCCATAAAGCACATAAATAAGGCATGCATACTCCCAATTGGCCTATATCCCTAACTTTGCCATAACATTAATTAAACTATTCTATTCTTCCAGTGTCACAAAAATGAGCACCCTGGTTTATTACTGAAAACATATTTATGTTTAAAACACATAACACTATATATTTTTTTGGTTTTCAGGGGGCCACATCCAGCTTTACTCATAGGTTACAACAGGCTCTGTGCTCAGAAAACACTCCTGGCAGGCTCAAGGGACTATTTGGGATGCCTTAAATATGCCTAGCATAAAACCAGACCTCTATCTCCTAGCTTTGAAACTTTCCTTATATGCTATGCTGCTTAGAATTGATTCCCTAACTACATAAATTTTCTTACCCCTCTTTACTTCTTGGTTTTGTCTTCTTGGGAGGCCACACCTGCCTGTGATTAGGGGTTACTCATGGTTCTGTTCTCAGGATTCATACTTGACCTGACTTGGGGAACCATTTACTGTTAGCTCTGGATTTTAGATACGACCCACTACTGGGAGATGAGCCAATTATGCAAAAGCAGAGGAGTTTATTACTGTCATGCTGGCCTGCATTCTTTGAGTGGTGGCTCTGAGATGGGCTTAAAAGTCATTTTTATAGGGCTGCTGGGACTTCAAGCTAGGGGGGAATTATAGGCTCTTAATACATGTTGCATCAACCAGGTTTAAACTGGTTGGCTGGGGTAATAGAGGCTGGGGCTTAGGTGCCCACTGGGCGCCTATGACCTTGGTGTGCAATTATGTAAGGTTATCTCCCAAAGGCCCCCAGGTGTTGATAGTTTATCTAACTGTCCTGGTATATGCCCCTGAGGTTCCTGGAATTGGCTGTTCTGGGCTCTGACAGATATCTGATGCCTGTCATGGCAGTCCTGATGTCTAAAGCAAAACATAATTTTGGAAATGAAGCAGCAGCATTTAATTCATTT